>JABXJD010000101.1:482500-485000 GCA_013375575.1 Percina caprodes | reverse complement strand
TAGACTGCAGGATAACAGCAGCCTGTTGAAGCAGAGGACACTCTCTGTTATAGATGTGGCCAGCTGTGTGTGTGTGTGTGTGTGTGTGTGTGTGTGTGTTTCCCTCCCACACACACTCACAAGTCTGTCAGCTTGCAAATATGTGGACTCTGTGTGTGCGTTGGTGTTTCTTACCCCGACATGCACACTTACACGCATGCACACACTCCCAATTGTGTTAGCAGATATGCAGGGGGCTGTGTGTGTGTGTGTGTGTGTGTGTGTGTGTGTGTGTGTGTGTGTGTGTGTGTGTGTGTGGATTCATAGAGTATGTGAGCTGTGCACAGGATGAATGTGTCGCTTGTTGAACAGAGAGACAACTGCTGGAGGATGATGGAGGGATGAGGAAGAGGAGGAGGAGGAGAGAGTGAATCCCTGTGTGCATGCAGGGATGGAGAAGTGACGAAGGGATGAGAAGAAGGAAAAACACAGGAGAGTCCAAGCTACAGGAGGGAGGGAGTGAAACAACGAGAGAAAGAAGAGTTTCTTTTATATGAGAAAGAAAAGAGAATTTCCAACAACGGAAAATAATATTTTTTATATTATTATTATTATTATTATTATTATTATTATTAAAGTAGTGATTATTTACATGGAGTCTGGTGGAGATATGCTGCTCTATACACGCTAAAAGTAGTGATTATTTACATGGAGTCTGGTGGAGATATGCTGCTCTATACACGCTAAAAGTAGTGATTATTTACATGGAGTCTGGTGGAGATATGCTGCTCTATACACGCTAAAAGTAGTGATTATTTACATGGAGTCTGGTGGAGATATGCTGCTCTATACACGCTAAAAGTAGTGATTATTTACATGGAGTCTGGTGGAGATATGCTGCTATACACTAAAAGTAGTGATTATTTACATGGAGTCTGGTGGAGATATGCTGCTCTATACGCTAAAGTAGTGATTATTTACATGGAGTCTGGTGGAGATATGCTGCTCTATACACGCTAAAAGTAGTGATCATTTACATGGAGTCTGGTGGAGATATGCTGCTCTATACACGCTAAAAGTAGTGATTATTTACATGGAGTCTGGTGAAGATATGCTGCTCTATACACACTAAAGTAGTGATTATTTACATGGAGTCTGGTGGAGATATGCTGCTCTATACACGCTAAAAGTAGTGATTATTTACATGGAGTCTGGTGAAGATATGCTGCTCTATACACACTAAAAGTAGTGATTATTTACATGGAGTCTGGTGGAGATATGCTGCTCTATACACGCTAAAAGTAGTGATTATTTACATGGAGTCTGGTGGAGATATGCTGCTCTATACACGCTAAAAGTAGTGATTATTTACATGGAGTCTGGTGGAGATATGCTGCTCTATACACGCTAAAAGTAGTGATTATTTAAACGAAGTCACCCTTTAAGAATGAAATGGTTAAGTGAAAACAACATCCTGCTGGAGTTACTACAACAATGGAAGCTGGGTGTGACTCCTCCTGTCCCCCCTCCTCTTTTCTTTTCTCTCCATCGCTCTCTGTATGCAAAGCAAACGCTCTCAGCTCTGTTACACCTGAAATACAGGACGACTCGAGGTGTGTGTGTGTGTGTGTGTCTGTCTAAAGCTCAAACCGGCTTTGGCATGTATGAGCATGCTATGTGGGCCTTAAGGCAACACACACACACACACACACACACACACACAGTGTAAGACATTGCTGCCAAAGGGTGTTCTCACTTTAAATCACTGACAATCTAACACATTAACATTATGTTTTTGTATCAATAAATTACGAGAGAATCACTGTGACACACACACACACACACACACACACACACACACACACACACACACACACACACACACACACACACACACACACACACACACACACACACACACACTTTACAGTTTAACTTGCACCTCGCAAATGCTCAGAGCTGCAAAGATAAATGATTGAAAAAAGATAAGAGGTTACAAAGAAAGTGGTGAGAGATGGAGGGAAGATGGCCTCTAAAAGAAGAGAGGAAGGTTGGGAAAAATAAAGGGAAAGAGAGAAGGAGCTGAATAAAAAACGAAAGAGGAATAAGAGAAGAAACTTTTACAAAAAAAGAATAAAGATCGGTGCAGCATTACCAGAGATATGGTCTTGTTTTATATATCATTCCTCACATTCGTCTTCTATCGTTAAAACCAGGCACGCCTACATTACCCAGAATGCACCGAGGGCGAAAGAGGCAAAGATGGAGAAAGAAAGAATGAAAAAACAGAGAGAGAGATGCAGAAAAAGAGACACCCCCTTCTTTTCCCCATAATGGCGTCTTTGTGTCAGAAGAATACAGCTTTCATGTGGACACACACACACACACACACACACACACACACACACACACACACACACACACACACACACACGTAATTAGATGATGCAGTTCAGCTGAGGCCTCACCAAAGATGTTCTCTCTTTCCTACCTCATCCCTCTCTTTCTCCTCTTCCTCTCC
>JABXJD010000101.1:462500-477500 GCA_013375575.1 Percina caprodes | reverse complement strand
GTTCGCTCCTTCACATGATGCTGCTCCGTTAGGCGACTACTTAACACCGAGCTGCACAACACACACACACTCAAATTAGCTGCTCGGCAACAATAACCACGGTTACACACAACTACAAGTATTCATAATATTATTCTTCAATCCAGCAAATTGGGAAACGTCCCAACGGCTCATACTACGTATATATTTTAACACATTCAGTATCACACCTGTTGTGATTCATTTGTTTCTGTATTTATTGTTTATTTGTGAATCTTTTTCTGATTGGTGAACAACTCATGCAAACACACACACACACACACACACACACACACACACACACACACAGAGACACACACACACACGGTTGTGGTTAAAAGTCAATCCACCTTTGTTGATTTAACGCCATAAAGTACATATCTCTCTCTCTCTCTCTCTCTCTCTCTCTCTCTCTAAAACTGTTTAGTCGGCAAGAAAGGCGAGCAGGGGAGGAGACAGAGGTAGAGGATTGAGAGAGAGAAAGAGAGAGAAAGGGACAGACAGAGAGAGAGAGGGACAGAGAGAGAGAGGGAGGGACAGAGACAGAGAGAGAGAGCAAGAGGGACAGAGAGAGAGAGACAGAAAGGGACAGAGAGAGGGACAGACAGAGGGAGAGAGAGAGAGACAGAGAGGGACAGAGAGAGAGAGAGGGACAGACAGAGAGAGAGACAGAGAGAGAGAGAGAGAGAGAGAGAGAGAGACAGAGAGAGAGAGAGAGAGAGACGGACACAAAGAGAGAGAGAGAGAGAGGGACAGAGAGAGAGACAGAGAGAGGGACAGAGAGAGAGACAGAGAGAGGGACAGAGAGGGACAGAGAGAGGGACAGAGAGAGAGAGAGAGAGACGGACACAGAGAGAGAGAGAGACAGAGAGAGAGACAGAGAGACAGAGACAGAGAGAGAGAGAGAGACTTCGCTGCCTCCCTTCACAGCCTCCATCATGCTTTAAGAGAGGCGGGACAAACCACTCTGCTGCTGCAGGGGGGGGGAGCAGGAAGGTTCCACATCCTACTTTTCTTCTCACTGAAACACGTCAAACTACACATGAGGAAAGTTTGACTGAAATTGAGACTAGAGCTGCAAAGATTAGTCCATTAATCAGCTGCGTTTTGTCCCCTACAAAATGGTTTAGCCCGGACTGTGGATGAGGAACTTGTTTCTCTCATTTTAGCGTCCATGTGTTTGAGATGCAGGAGGAGAGGAATGAAGTAGAAATGTTCCAGAGTCATAATGTAGGCCAGACCTGTTGTATGGGATGCCTGCAGTGTGTGTGTGTGTGTGTGTGTGTGTGTGTGTGTGTGTGTGTGTGTGTGTGTGGGTGTGGTGAGACTGTCTTGCTGATAAGCAGCTTGTGGAGCTAACTACCACTACATGGTAGTGTGTGTGAACACACACACACTACACAGCTACTTTCATCCCTGTTTACACGCATGCATGCACACACACACACTAACTCACTTACACACACACACAGCTACCTTCACCACACACACACACACACACACACACACACACACCTTCACCACACACACACACACACACACACACACACACACACACACACACACACACACACACACACACACACACACACCTTCACCCAGTTTGCAGCCTGCAGCAAATAAAGCCGTATTTACTGCGAGTCCAAAGTCCGGGCGGCTCGGCTGTGAAAGAATGTCACAACGGATGGAGAGAGGAGGAGGAGGGAGGCAACAGAGGGCATCTCTCTCACACACACACACACACACACACACACACACACACACTTAATTAGTTGTTGCGTTAGAGGCAGAATCGACGTCTCTCCTCCGTTAACACATCGCTCGTTACAAAGATCATCTTGGTGGTTCAATCAGTCCAGAAACCACCAGGCTGACCAGGAATCTACCCATCTACCCCTCTAACCCTCTACTCATCTACCCCTCTACCCCTCTACCCATCTACCCATCTACCCCTCTACCCACTACCCATCTACCCCTCTACTCATCTACCCCTCCACTCATCTACCCATCTACCCCTCTAACCCTCTACCCATCTACCCCTCTACCCCTCTACTCATCTACCCCACTACCCATCTACCCCTCTACTCATCTACCCCTCCACTCATCTACCCATCTACCCCTCTACTCATCTACCCCTCTACTCATCTACCCCACTACCCATCTACCCCACTACCCCTCTACTCATCTACCCCTCCACTCATCTACCCATCTACCCATCTACCCCTCTACTCATCTACCCCTCTACTCATCTACCCATCTACCCATCTACCCCACTACCCATCTACCCCACTACCCATCTACCCCTCTACCCATCTACCCCTCTACTCATCTACCCCTCTACTCATCTACCCCTCTACTCATCTACTCATCTACCCATCTACCCCACTACCCATCTACCCATCCACTCATCTACCCCATTACCCCTCTACTCATCTACCCCTCTGCCCCTCTACTCATCTACCCCTCTACTCATCTACCCCTCTACTCATCTACCCCCCTACCCTTCTACCCATCCACTCCTCTACTCATCTTTCCATCTACTCATCTACTCGCTGGCAGACAGCGAACAGAGTATTCCCCAAATGTCTGTTAGAGGAGAGGAAGAGGGGAGGAGGAGGAGAAGTTAACAGGAAGTGAAGCAGCCTCTCATCAGGAGAGCAGAGGAGGAGATGGAGGAAATGGAGAAACAATAGTCTCTCTCTCTCTCTCTCTCTCTCTCTCTCTCTCTCTCTCTCTCTCTCTCTCTCTCTCTCTCTCTCTCTCTCTCTCTCTCTCTCTCTCTCTCTCTCTCTCTCTCTCTCTCTCTCTCTCTCTCTCTCTCTCTCTCTCTCTCTCTCTCTCTCTCTCTCTCTCTCTCTCTCTCTCTCTCACCAGAGAGGCAGAGTTACATAAGTGTTGATGTTGTTCATCCTCTGCTGCTGAGTTTCCAGGAAACTTTCACCAACTCAGAGAAAGAAAGAAAAAACCCGACGTGTGTGGAGGAAAAAGTCCGTCAGCGTGAAGACGACTTCATCCTGCTGCAGAAAGATGCTCAGCACAGAGAAAACCTAGAAAGGTTTTAATGCTTAAAAAGTCACATTTTAATGCTTTAAAACGTCACTTTTTAATGCTTTAAAACGTCACTTTTTAATGCTTTAAAACGTCACTTTTTAATGCTTAAAAAGTCACATTTTAATGCTTAAAACGTCACATTTTAATGCTTTAAAACGTCACTTTTTAATGCTTAAAAAGTCACATTTTAATGCTTAAAAAGTCACTTTTTAATGCTTAAAAAGTCACTTTTTAATGCTTAAAAAGTCACTTTTTAATGCTTAAAAAGTCACTTTTTAATGCTTAAAAAAGTTTGAAAGCTTAAAATTCCTGTTTTAACACTTGGTCACTTTTTAATCAAGCTTAAAAAAAGTGACTTCTTAATGCTTAAAAAGTGACTTTTTAATGCTTAAAATGCTTAAAAAGTGACTTCTTAATGCTTAAAAAGTGACTTCTTAATGCTTAAAAAGTCACTTTTTAAGCATTTTAAGCATTAAAAAGTTTGAAAGCTTAAAATTCCAGTTTTAACACTTGGTCACTTTTTAATCAAGCTTAAAAAAGTGACTTTTTAAGCATTAAAATGTGACTTTTTAATGCTTAAAATGCTTAAAAAGTGACTTTTTTATGCTCATTTGAAAGCTTAAAATTCCTGTTTTAACACTTAAAGTCACATTTTAATGCTTTAAAAGTAAAAAAAACAAAAACACACCACGGATACACGCACCGCCTCCACGTTTCAGCACCATCACACCACAAAAATTACACCAATTCATTTCCTTTTGTCATTTAACCCTCGCGTTGTCGTCCCGTCAACATTGAAAGTCACTTTTATTGAGGTTTTTAACTTTTTCTTATGTTTTTGTCTCTTTTTTGACACTTTTGATGGCTTTTTTAAAATATTTGTCACTTTTTTTTACATTTAACACTACGTAACACTAACTTATTAACTTTAGTTTTAGTTATTTTTGGAATTTATGGTAAATAAACCTCGTTTATAGGAAATTATACCTAATGTTTGAGTTAGAAAAGCAGAAATTAGGATGTGCGTCGCAATGTCTTTAAGAGAATAGCAGGACCGGCGTATGTGTGTGTGTGTGTGTGTGTGTGTATGTATGTATGTATGTATGTGTGTGTGTGTGTGTGTGTGTGTGTGTGTGTGTGTGTGTGTATGTGTGTGTGTGTGTATGTGTGTGTGAGACAGACAGTGAGACAGAGACAGTTCCCAAATGTCTCCGTCCAGACTACAAAGCCACCCCCAGCACGTCCCACACGTTGACGTCTGAGGGGCGAGGACATGCCGCTGTGGCGAGGACACAACGCAATGAGGACGCGCCACAGTGAGGACGCGCCACAGTGAGGACGCGCCACAGTGAGGACTCGCCACAGTGAGGACGCGCCACAGTGAGGACGCGCCACAGTGAGGACTCGCCACAGTGAGGACGCGCCACATTGAGGACTCGCCACAGTGAGGACTCGCCACAGTGAGGACGCGCCACAGTGAGGACGCGCCACAGTGAGGACGCGCCACAATGAGGACTCGCCACAATGAGGACTCGCCACAATAACATAAAAAGGTTGTAGCGTAGACAGAGAGGATGAGCTGTAACATGAGACAAGGGATGAATAGCACTAATACACACACACACACACACACACACACACACACACACACACACACACACACACACACACACACACACACACACACACACACACACACACACACACACACACACACACACACACACACACACACACACACACACACACACACACACACACACACACACACACACACACACACACACACACACACACGTCTTTATATAGCAGTGGATTCGCTAAATTTAGAGAGAGTAAATATTATAATCAGCTGTTTACATCAGACTTATAAGAACTGGTTTCAGCTTTAAATGAAACTAGGTCTTCTTCTCTGGTAATAAACTGAACCCTAGTGGTCCCTAATACTGTATCTGAAGTCTCTTTATATAGACCTTAGTGGTCCCTAATACTGTATCTGAAGTCTCTTTATATAGACCTTAGTGGTCCCTAATACTGTATCTGAAGTCTCTTTATATAGACCTTAGTGGTCCCTAATACTGTATCTGGAGTCTCTTTATATAGACCTTAGTGGTCCCTAATACTGTATCTGAAGTCTCTTTATATAGACCTTAGTGGTCCCTAATACTGTATCTGAGTCTCTTTATATAGACCTTAGTGGTCCCTAATACTGTATCTGAAGTCTCTTTATATAGACCTTAGTGGTCCCTAATACTGTATCTGAAGTCTCTTTATATAGACCTTAGTGGTCCCTAATACTGTATCTGAAGTCTCTTTATATAGACCTTAGTGGTCCTAATACTGTATCTGGAGTCTCTTTATATAGACCTTAGTGGTCCCTAATACTGTATCTGGAGTCTCTTTATATAGACCTTAGTGGTCCCTAATACTGTATCTGAAGTCTCTTTATATAGACCTTAGTGGTCCCTAATACTGTATCTGAAGTCTCTTTATATAGACCTTAGTGGTCCCCTAATACTGTATCTGAAGTCTCTTTATATAGACCTTAGTGGTCCCTAATACTGTATCTGGAGTCTCTTTATATAGACCTTAGTGGTCCCCTAATACTGTATCTGAAGTCTCTTTTATATAGACCTTAGTGGTCCCTAATACTGTATCTGGAGTCTCTTTATATAGACCTTAGTGGTCCCCTAATACTGTATCTGAAGTCTCTTTTATATAGACCTTAGTGGTCCCTAATACTGTATCTGGAGTCTCTTTATATAGACCTTAGTGGTCCCTAAAAGTCACGTTTTAATTCTTAAAGTCACGTTTTAATTCTTAAAATCACGTTTTAAAGTCACGTTTTAAAGCTTAAAGTCACACTTTAAAGCTTAAAGTCACGTTTTAAAGTCACATTTTAAAGCTTAAAGTCACGTTTTAAAGTCACGTTTTAATTCTTAAAGTCACGTTTTAAAGTCATGTTTAAAAACTTAAAGTCACGTTTTGAAGCTTAAAGTCACGTTTTAAAGTCACGTTTTAAAGTCACGTTTTAAAGTCACATTAAATGTTTACATCTTACAACGCCGCGTCCTGTGAAACGACGTCAGTGTAACTACAGGTGGGGGGAAGGGGGGTTGGGTGTTGGGGGGTGACGAGCCATTTGGTCCAGCCGGAGGTGTCACAGTTCGACTCCCGCCCATCCCCCGCCCTCCATCCTCCTCCACACCTCTCCGTCTGCATCCCCCGCTCGCATGACACACCTCCGCCCGGTGACTCGCACCACGTCTCCGTCTCTCACCGTCGCCACGGAGACGAGGTCTTGAACTCGCTGGTTTGGTCCGTCCAAAAGGACAGATACTCTGATTACTGTCACATGACGCAAAGGACAGCAACACGTCCACAGTTACGGTCGCCTGAGTCCCGTTTCAATGTTTAAAAAGTCCAATTTTAATGCTTAAAAAGTCATTTTTTAATGTTTAAAAAGTCAAATTTTAATGCTTAAAAAGTCATTTTTTAATGCTTAAAAAGTCCTGTTTCAATACTTGAAAAGTCCTTTTTAATGCTTAAAAATTCCTGTTTTTATGACGTAAAAGTCTTTTTAAAAGTAATTTTTATCACTTAAAATGTGTCAGTTTTTAATGCTTAAAAAGCATTTTTTTAAAGGCTTAAAAGATATTAAAGTCTTGTTAAAAGTCATTATTTTACACTTAAAAAGTCCTGTTTCAATGTTGTAAAAGTCATTTTTTATCACTTAAAAGGAGTCAGATTTTAATGCTTAAAAGATATTTTTTATCACTTAAAAAGTCAAGTTTCAATGCTTAAAAAGTCCCATTTTAATGTTGTAAAAGTCACTTTTTATCACTTAAAGTCAGGTTTTAACCCTTAAAAAGGGAGTCGGGTTTAAATGCTTCTAAATCACGTTTTAATGATGAAATAGTCACGTTTTAACGATGTAAAGTTATATTTTAAATCACTGTTGACACAATGAGCTGAACTCCCTCTCAGCCAATATGAAGTCAACTTTCACCCCCTCTCCTCCACCTCTCTCTCTCTCCTCCTCCTCTTTCTCTCCACACCTTTCTGGACTGTAACTCCTCCTCTTCCTCCTCCTCTTCGGCCGGGGGATGGAACATAATCTTATCTAAAAAAGGCGGGTCTATAAATAGAGGTCTGGTGCAGAAAGACCTGCAGAAAGCTAACGGTGCTAACATCAACCCTCTTAGAGCTGAACCCCCCCCACACACACACACACACACACACACACACACACACACACACACACACACACACACACACACACACACACACACACACACACACACACACACACACACACACACACACACACACACACACACACACACACACACACACACACACACACACACACACACACACACACACACACACACACACACACACACACACACACACACACACACAGAAATGCAGTGACAGCTATTCTATTAATTAGCAGTTATTAGCCTGGCACGCGTGAATATTGCAGCTTTTCTTCTTCTTTTGATATTAACATCTTTGCTTTATGGACTGGACACTGAGACATGCAATTATCAATTAATGGAGACAGTAATGTGCAGATTAATGACTTTTACAACATTACAACCTGACTTTAATTGTTAAATAATATCTTTTAAGCCTTAAAAAAGACTTTTTGAGCATTAAAACCTGACTTTAAGTGTTAAATAATATCTTTTAAGCCTTCAAAAAGCCTTTTTTGCATTAAAACCTGACTTTAGGTGTTAAATAATATCTTTTAAGCCTTAAAAAAAGGACTTTTGAAGTTACCTGCAGCCCTCGTCACATTTTAAAGTCAGGTTTTAATGCTTAAAAAGTGGTTTTACGGCTTAAAATGTCACATTTTAAAGGGGCATTACGCAGTTTTGGCCATTTTTTCGCAGTTTTCTCGCTTTTTGCGGACAGGTTCTGTCACCTCTCTACACCCCCGTTACAGCTCTCTATATAGAGCCCCCTTACAGGTTTCTCTATAGAGCCCCCCCCCCCTTACAAGTTTCTCTAAGGTAAAAAAAACACTGCACACTTCCCCTTTAAAGCTTAAAAAGTGACATTTTTAATTCCTGTCAATTGTCCTTGAAGTCTTTAAGTTTGGGACTTATTGCACATATTAGCTCAGACTTTTGGTAATTGTTATTAATTAATTGAGAGAATATTCATCAGGTGAATGAACTGAACGTTAGTGGAAGTCAACGGGAGATATTACACGGAAGGAGGAGTCAAGATTGGGCAAGACAGCAGAAGAAGATGCTCTGAGTTTTTGGGTTTCTTGCTCAGGAACATATTGTTTGTCTGAAAAGTGAAATCCTACCAAGGTTTTTAAGATACAGCCCCCCCCCCCCGTCTCCATTTGCCCCCCCTACAGGTGTGGGGGGGGCAAATGGAGACGGCATCATCAACCGATGGAAGAAAAGAGTCGTCAGGTTTTGTTTGGAGTCGTCTGTTAAGTACTTGACTATTAGGGCTCGTCACGGGACTGAAACTGTGGCAATCAATTTTGGTGGGGGGTTGTGTGTGTGTGTGTGTGTGTGTGTGGGGGTGATAAATGGAGGTTAATGTGGAGACAACAACAGTCCCAGAGGGAGGACGAAGAGCTTTTAATTAGCTGCTTGACTTCAGTCTCTGTGGACACAAACGTCCCACTGAAACTCCCCATTAACTCACTCATACTGTTACACACACACACACACACACACACACACACACACACACACACACACAGACACACACAGACACACACACACACAGTGTATTAAACAATATTAACTAGAACTGCAGCTAAACTATTATCTCAACACGAGTCTCCGGCTGTTTCTCACCTGGAGAAACAACAAGCATCATCATGCCTCTACCTGGCTGTAACTGCAGGCTGTGTGTGTGTGTGTGTGTGTGTGTGTGTGTGTGTGTGTGTGTGTGTGTGTGTGTGTGTGTGTGTGTGTGTGTGTATGTGTTCAGTTCCCATAAAAAAAAGAAGAAGCACTCACAATGGAGGACGCCTCGTCACACACAAGACACTCTTTGTGTGTGTGTGTGTGTGTGTGTGTGTGTGTGGACTACATCATCAGCTGTCAGCATTTTAAAATGTCCACCACCACAGAAGAAGAATAGAAAGACACAGCATCCTTTCCTGTTGCCACAACACAAAGATGGAAGACTTTTAGCACCTAAGCTCACCCGAGGAATCCACCAGAGCCCACATCCACTTTAATTGATACCCCACCCCCCCCTCCTCCTGCCCCTCCCGCCCCTCCTCGCCCCCCCCTCCTCCCCTCCTTCTCCCCCCCATCCCCCCCCCCTCCAGCATACATCTCCATTTAAAAACCACGGACAGAGGAGTCGAAGGGCAAGTTATAATTCCCCTCTCAGCGAGAAAGTGTCTATCCCAGAGAGAGAGAGAGAGAGAGAGAGAGAGTGATAGAGACACAGAGAAAAAGACAGAAAGAGAGAGAGAGAGACAGAAAAAGGGAGAGAGAGAGACAGAAAAAGGGAGAGAGAGAGAGACAGAAAAAGGGAGAGAGACACAGAGAAAAAGACAGAAAGAGAGAGAGAGAGAGAGAGAGAGAAAAAGGGAGAGAGAGAGAGAGAGGGAGTGAGAAAGTGATAGAGACACAGAGAAAAAGACAGAAAGAGAGAGAGAGAGAGAGAGAGAGAGAGAGAGAGAGAGAGAGAGAGAGAGAGACAGAAAAAGGGAGAAAGAGAGAGAGAGAGAGAGAGAAAGTGATAGAGACACAGAGAAAAAGACAGAGAGAGAGAAAGAAAGAGGGAGAAAAAAAGAGAGAGAGAGAGAGAGAGAGAGAGAGAGAGAGAGAGAGATGTGCGCCTGTCGCCGAGGGCCCAGCTCGGCCTCAGTGTTGAATTTCGTAAAGGAATGCTAACTGCTCATCCGGATCCCTCCTCCTCCTCCTCCTCTTCCTCCTCCTCCTCCTCCTCCTCTTCCTCCTCCTCCTCCTCCTCTTCTTCCTCCTCCTCCTCCTCCTCCGTCAGGAAGCGGTGGAGGAGAGGACCAAAGCAGCAGCCAGAAGAAGAAGAAGAAGAACTCTTCAGCCATCTTACAACAAAAGCTTCTACTTCATCTACAAAATGAGAGCCACAGGTTGCATCATGTCGCCACAAACTCAAGAGGAAACTCCACCACGCACCATGACTTAGGTACTACACGGATACTAGTGATAGTACTACAAGATACAAGTACCACAAAAGGTACTACACACTCTATTGAGCACAGTATGTTCACATAACCATGATTATAGCGATAGAAGAAGCCACAAAGTTATTAAATATCTATATATTAATATCTATCTTGTCTATTGTGGATAAAAGCTGCACCGAAGTCACTGTAGGAATACTACATAGGTACTATACGGATACTAGAGAGATAGTACTACAAGATATAAGTACCATAAAGATACTACACACTGTATTAGGTTACTATACGGATACTAGAGTGATAGTACTACAAGATATAAGTACCATAAAGATACTACACACTGTATTAGGTTACTATACGGATACTAGAGTGATAGTACTACAAGATATAAGTACCATAAAGATACTACACACTGTATTAGGTTACTATATGGATACTAGAGTGATAGTACTACAAGATATAAGTACCATAAAGATACTACACACTGTATTAGATTACTATACGGATACTAGAGTGATAGTACTACAAGATATAAGTACCATAAAGATACTACACACTGTATTAGGTTACTATACGGATACTAGAGTGATAGTACTACAAGATATAAGTTCCATAAAAAGTACTACACACTATATTGAGTACAGTATGTTCACATAACCATGATCTAGCAATAGAAGACACCACAAAATATATATATATATATATATATATATATATATATATATATATATACTCTATTGTGGATAAAAAGAATATTACATGAAGTAATCTGCAAAAACTCCATATTAGTACAACTACTACACACGTACAACTTGTGTGACATCACAATACTGCACTAATGCAACCTGCACAACAGGTTTATTTACATATTTATCATACTATTTAAGTTCCACATTTTTGTATTCCCATCTTGTATATATTCAAATATCTGTTCTTGTATTTTATCCTAGTATTATTTCATGTATATTGTATGTATGTATATTGTAACCTAGTATTATTTCATGTATATTGTATGTATGTATATTGTATCCTAGTATTATTCCATGTATATATGTGTATTGTATCGTAGTATTTTATTATATTCTGTGCTGTGTGACTGATTTTGCTGCTGTAACACTATAATTTCCCATTTTATTGGGATTAATAAATATCTATCCATCCCTCCATCTATCATCCCTCCATCCATCCATCCATCCATCCCATCCCTCCATCCATCTATCCATCCATCCCATCCCTCCATCCATCCATCCCATCCCATCCCTCCATCTATCTATCCATCTAGCCATCCCTCCATCTTGCCATCCCTCCATCCATCCCCCCATCATCTATCCCTCCTCTTCCTCTATCTATCCATCCATCCCTCCCTCCCTCCCTCCCTCCCTCCCTCCATATATGGAGTTTCAGGCATTTTAAATGTGTAATCCACCGTGAAGTCAGCACAGAAGGCCACAAACACATTTTAAATTTAAAAATTAAAGAAGTTCACTCCTCGATGCGGCGGCCGTGGGTTCGACTCCGACCTGCGGCCCTTTTCTGCATGTCATTCCCCCTTTCATGTCTTCAGCTGTCCTGTCATAAACAAAAGCCAAAGGGCGCCTGGGTAGCCCACCCGGTAGAGCGTGCGCCCACATGCAGAGGCCCAGTCCACAACGCAGCGGCTCAGGGTTCGAGTCAACATGAGGACAACATGTCAACATGGAGACAACATGAGGACAACATGATGTCAACATGGAGTCAACATGATGTCAACATGGAGACAACATGAGGGCAACATGAGGACAACATGGAGACAACATGATGTCAACATGGAGACAACATGAGGGCAACATGGAGACAACATGAGGGCAACATGGAGACAACATGAGGGCAACATGAGGGCAACATGATGTCAACATGGAGACAACATGAGGACAACATGGAGACAACATGATGTCAACATGGAGACAACATGATGTCAACATGGAGACAACATGAGGGCAACATGAGGGCAACATGATGTCAACATGGAGACAACATGGAGACAACATGAGGGCAACATGATGTCAACATGGAGACAACATGAAGACAACATGATGTCAACATGGAGACAACATGAGGGCAACATGGAGACAACATGAGGGCAACATGATGTCAACATGGAGACAACATGAGGACAACATGATGTCAACATGGAGACAACATGAAGACAACATGATGTCAACATGGAGACAACATGAAGACAACATGATGTCAACATGGAGACAACATGAGGACAACATGATGTCAACATGGAGACAACATGAAGACAACATGATGTCAACATGGGGACAACATGGGGGCAACATGGGGGCAACATGTTGACATGAAGACAATATGGGACAACATGAGGGCAACATGAAGACAACATGGGGACAACATGGGGACAACATCCAACAAATGCACCAAAAATCCATGTTTTGGTGTTATAAGCGTTAAAAACTGCCATGAATTATGCTAAATGTGCCATAAACTCACATTAAGTGTCATAAATACACATTATATTCCTATAGGAGTGCTACATAGAATACTAATAAGTGTTTTAAAGTCTAGATTATGTTCCTAAAATGCACTAAAAGTCTCAGGTTTAATACAATATTTATAGAATATGAGGGTTAACATGTCATAAATCATGCTAAATGTGCCATAAATACACATTATATTCCTATAGGAGCAACATAAAATACTGATAACTGTGATAAAGTCACAACGATGCACTAAAAATCTTTCACTGCTGTAAAGAAAGCACAAGAAAAAGTGTATTTCCCTGAATGTAGAACTTATCTTTTAATAATAAAGAGCCTCTTACACCAAACTCAATGCATTTTTATGGTAATTTAAGCTAAATTGAGTTTATGGCTAATTTAAAATTGCCATAAATTCACATTTAACGTCCGTAACTGCACTTTAAATCTCCGCATACGGCACTGCATGAATAACGTTGCTATAAACTCACTATTGATGACTATAAATGCACTTAAAGTTGAAATATAAGGAAAGGTATGTGGATTTAATTTGTAGAAACTGGGGTTAACCCTCGTGTTGTCCTCCCGGGTTAAAAAAACTGACAAAAATTGACATTTTCGTCCCTTTTTCAGACTTTTTTGTAGTTTCCACTACCACCACCTTATTAGTTTTATACTTTCTGGAATTCATGGTCAATAACCCTCATTTATATAGAATTATACCTAATATTAACCCTCATTTATATAGAATTATACCTAATATTAACCCTCATTTATATAGAATTATACCTAATAATAACCCTCATTTATATAGAATTATACCTAATATTAACCCTCATTTATATAGAATTATACCTAATATTAGAGTTAAAAAAGCAGAAATTATGAATTATTGTGACTAATAGTTAAGATCAGAGGAATGAAAGAGCGTTGGAAGGATCCATTTTATGGTAATTTGGTTAAAAAGAAACTCAGATTTCAGATATAGACATTTATTAAAGGGTCAGATTTAACCCGGGATAACAAGAGGGTTAAAGTTCCTCAACAGGGAGAGAGAGAGAGAGAGAGACATGGGGCTAAGGTAGAGAGAGAGAGAGAGAGAGACATGGGGCTAAGGTAGAGAGAGAGAGAGAGAGAGACATGGGGCTAAGGTAGAGAGAGAGAGAGAGACATGGGGCTAAGGTAGAGAGAGAGAGAGAGAGACATGGGGCTAAGGTAGAGAGAGAGAGAGAGAGACATGGGGCTAAGGTAGAGAGAGAGAGAGAGAGACATGGGGCTAAGGTAGAGAGAGAGAGAGAGAGAGACATGGGGCTAAGGTAGAGAGAGAGAGAGAGACATGGGGCTAAGGTAGAGAGAGAGAGAGAGACATGGGGCTAAAGTAGAGAGAGAGAGAGACACATGGGGCTAAGGTAGAGAGAGAGAGAGAGAGAGAGAGACATGGGGCTAAGGTAGAGAGAGAGAGACATGGGGCTAAGGTAGAGAGAGAGAGAGAGAGACATGGGGCTAAGGTAGAGAGAGAGAGAGAGAGACATGGGGCTAAGGTAGAGAGAGAGAGAGACATGGGGCTAAGGTAGAGAGAGAGAGAGAGACATGGGGCTAAGGTAGAGAGAGAGAGACATGGGGCTAAGGTAGAGAGAGAGAGAGAGAGACATGGGGCTAAGGTAGAGAGAGAGAGAGAGAGACATGGGGCTAAGGTAGAGAGAGAGAGAGAGACATGGGGCTAAGGTAGAGAGAGAGAGAGAGAGAGATCCCTTAGCAACCATTATTATCTAACCAGTTCAACCCTGAGACAGAGACGAGAAACAACTCGTCTCCTCTCCAAACCCAATCCGTCAATCATTGACGCAGAGAGCTGATAACGAAGTCTCTGCCCCAGTAAAGTAGTCCGTAGTTCCGTATCTAGCAGCGCCAGCATCCTCCGCAACGACGACGCCAACGGCTGGAAAGTAGCCGTTGGAGCCGTTAAAAAAGTTACCAAAACCGACATTTTGACGTCGAAAACGGGGAGAAACGTCGAGAATAAAGCCCGAGTTGACGTTTAAGATGGAAGTTAAAGCGGTGGATGATGTCGAAAGAGAGAAAAGAGAGGCTAAAAAAGAGGTGGAGGGGGGGGGGAGGAGAAAGATGCAACAGGCGTCACGTCGATGCTGCTGCTGCTGCTGTTGCTGCGGGCTGCGCGTAACCGGAGACGGTGGGAAAAAGTCTCCGAAAAGCGAAGAAAAGTCGCAATAACAACAATATTTGACATACACCGAACAACTGGGCGATGTTGAACGAGCTAGCTGCCGT
>JABXJD010000101.1:450000-452500 GCA_013375575.1 Percina caprodes | reverse complement strand
CATTTATCTCTGTAGTGTGTAATGACTGCTGTGTAGTGTTTATGCATTAGCGGGATGTGTGTGATATCTGAAAACAGTGTTTGGTTTTGGGTAAAGATAACATAGTTCTGAAGCAATTGTTTGATATAGCAAGACAAGTCAAAGGTTTTGACAGTGTAGCTTAAGTTTGGTGATTTGTGTTTAAGGTTTTGGGAAAGCGAGAGAAATTTTCAAAAAATGTGTTTTAGCAACTCAGAAATACTGTAATATAGTTTCAGATACAAGAAGCAGAGAAGGAGGAGAGGAGGAGAAGAGGAGGAGAGGAGGAGGAAGAGGCGAAAAGGAGGAAAGGATGAGGGAGGGGAGAGGAGAAGAGGAGGAGGAGGAGGAGGAAGAGGAGGAGGAGGAGAGGACAAGAGGAGGAGGGAGGAGGGAGGAGGAGAGGAGGAGGAGAGGAGGAGAAGAGGAGGAGGAGGGAGGAGGAGAAGAGGAAGAGGAGAGGAGGAGAAGAGGAGGGAGGAGGAGTAAAGGAAGAGGAGGAGGAGAAGGAGGAGAAGGAGGAAGAGGAGAAGAGGAGGAGGAGCATCTGAGAGAAAAGGAGATGAGCTGGAGTCTCTACGAGTTAAAATCAACACTCTCGCTCTAATATTTCAAGAAAAAAGTCAAAAATATTTTTTTTTAAATTAAAATTTTGAGAAAACGTAAAATAAAATAATAAAATAATAAAATAATAAAATAAAATAATAAAATAATAAAATAATAAAATAATAAAATAAAAAATAAAAAATAAAAAATAAAAATAAAAAAATAAAAAAATTACAATCTTATAATCTTATAATCTATGATTATAATGATATATTATGTATTATATATATAATATATAATTTTATATATATATATATTTTTAATATATTACATATATTATAACTTGTAATGTATCAGTAAAAAAAAAAAAATTACAATAAAATGCCCCCCCCCCAGACCCCCCCCCGCCTTGTTGTTGGGACGGCCCGGCCGGTGGGCAGGTTTCAGGGTAAGGGTTCAGCGGTCACATGATGAAGCCAACACCTGTTGGCTGGGGGGGTGACCGGGGGGGTGGGGGGGTGTGTGACTGAGGGGGGGTGGGGGGTGGTGGGGGTGTGACCGAGGGGGTGGGGGTTGGGGGTGACGAGCACACGCTGCTGTTTCCCAACCAGCTTCAGAAACACATGTGCACTTCATCCCTCGCTTCTTTCTCTCCTCGGTGCACAAAGAGATGTAAGAGAGAGAGAGAGACTGAGATGTCAGACATGTGCTCTGAAGGAGGGGCAGAGAGAGAGGGGGGGGGGGGAGGAGGGGGGGGGAGGGGGAGGGGGGGGGGGAGGGAGGGGGCAAGAAGAGAAAGGAGAGAGAGAGGGGAGGGGGGAGGAGAAAAACCGGTTTCCAATAGTGACGGATGATTTGTAGGTAACAGTTGTTTGCCTTGAGGTCTGAGGCCTCTTGGTGCAGTCTGCATTAACCCTCATGTTGTCCTCATGTTGTCCTCATGTTGTCCTCATGTTGTCCTCATGTTGTCTTCATGTTGTCTTCATGTTGTCTTCATGTTGTCCTCATGTTGTCTTCATGTTGTCCTCATGTTGTCCTCATGTTGTCTTCATGTTGTCTTCATGTTGTCCTCATGTTGCCCTCATGTTGTCCTCTTGTTGTCCTCATGTTGTCTTCATGTCGTCCTCATGTTGTCCTCATGTTGTCTTCATGTTGTCCTCATGTTGTCTTCATGTTGTCCTCATGTTGTCCTCATGTTGTCTTCATGTTGTCTTCATGTTGTCCTCATGTTGCCCTCATGTTGTCCTCTTGTTGTCCTCATGTTGTCTTCATGTCGTCCTCATGTTGTCCTCATGTTGTCTCATGTTGTCTTCATGTTGTCCTCATGTTGTCTTCATGTTGTCCTCATGTTGTCTTCATGTTGTCTTCATGTTGTCTCATGTTGTCCTCATGTTGTCTCATGTTGTCCTCATGTTGTCCTCATGTTGTCCTCATGTTGTCTTCATGTTGTCCTCATGTTGTCCTCATGTTGTCCTTATGTTGTCTTCATGTTGTCCTCATGTTGTCCTCATGTTGTCCTCATGTTGTCTTCATGTTGTCTTCATGTTGTCCTCATGTTGTCCTCATGTTGTCTTCATGTTGTCCTCATGTTGTCCTCATGTTGTCCTCATGTTGTCCTTATGTTGTCTTCATGTTGTCCTCATGTTGTCTTCATGTTGTCCTCATGTTGTCCTCATGTTGTCCTCATGTTGTCCTTATGTTGTCTTCATGTTGTCCTCATGTTGTCTTCATGTTGTCCTCATGTTGTCCTCATGTTGTCCTTATGTTGTCTTCATGTTGTCCTCATGTTGTCCTTATGTTGTCTTCATGTTGTCTTCATGTTGTCCTCATGTTGTCCTCATGTTGTCTTCATGTTGTCCTCATGTTGTCCTCATGTTGTCCTCATGTTGTCCTTATGTTGTCTTCATGTTGTCCTCATGTTGTCTTCATGTTGTCC
>JABXJD010000101.1:442500-445000 GCA_013375575.1 Percina caprodes | reverse complement strand
GTAGTATGTAGAGACAACAGTAGAGAGTAGTATGTAGAGACAACAGTAGAGAGTAGTATGTAGAGAGACAACAGTAGAGAGTAGTATGTAGAGAGACAACAGTAGAGAGTAGTATGTAGAGAGACAACAGTAGAGAGTAGTATGTAGAGACAACAGTAGAGAGTAGTATGTAGAGAGACAACAGTAGAGAGTAGTATGTAGAGACAACAGTAGAGAGTAGTATGTAGAGACAACAGTAGAGAGTAGTATGTAGAGAGACAACAGTAGAGAGTAGTATGTAGAGAGACAACAGTAGAGAGTAGTATGTAGAGAGACAACAGTAGAGAGTAGTATGTAGAGAGACAACAGTAGAGAGTAGTATGTAGAGACAACAGTAGAGAGTAGTATGTAGAGAGACAACAGTAGAGAGTAGTATGTAGAGAGACAACAGTAGAGAGTAGTATGTAGAGAGACATCTGTAGAGACAACACTAGAGAGACAACAGTAGAGAGTAGTATGTAGAGACAACACTAGAGAGACATCAGTAGAGAGTAGTATGTAGAGACAACAGTAGAGAGTAGTATGTAGAGAGACAACAGTAGAGAGTAGTATGTAGAGAGACAACAGTAGAGAGTAGTATGTAGAGAGACAACAGTAGAGAGTAGTATGTAGAGAGACATCTGTAGAGACAACACTAGAGAGACAACAGTAGAGAGTAGTATGTAGAGACAACACTAGAGAGACAACAGTAGAGAGTAGTATGTAGACAGACAACAGTAGAGAGTAGTATGTAGAGACAACAATAGAGAGTAGTATGTAGAGAGACAACAGTAGAGAGTAGTATGTAGAGACATCTGTAGAGAGTAGTATGTAGAGAGACATCTGTAGAGACAACACTAGAGAGACAACAGTAGAGAGTAGTATGTAGAGACAACAATAGAGAGTAGTATGTAGAGAGACAACAGTAGAGAGTAGTATGTAGAGACAACAGTAGAGAGTAGTATGTAGAGAGACATCTGTAGAGACAACACTAGAGAGACAACAGTAGAGAGTAGTATGTAGAGAGACATCAGTAGAGAGTAGTATGTAGAGACAACAGTAGAGAGTAGTATGTAGAGAGACAACAGTAGAGAGTAGTATCTAGAGAGACATCAGTAGAGAGTAGTATGTAGAGACAACAATAGAGAGTAGTATGTAGAGACAACAGTAGAGAGTAGTATGTAGAGAGACAACAGTAGAGAGTAGTATGTAGAGACAACAGTAGAGAGTAGTATGTAGAGACAACAGTAGAGAGTAGTATGTAGAGAGACAACAGTAGAGAGTAGTATGTAGAGACAACAGTAGAGAGTAGTATGTAGAGACAACAGTAGAGAGTAGTATGTAGAGACAACAGTAGAGAGTAGTATGTAGAGAGACAACAGTAGAGAGTAGTATGTAGAGACAACAGTAGAGAGTAGTATGTAGAGAGACAACAGTAGAGAGTAGTATGTAGAGAGACAACAGTAGAGAGTAGTATGTAGAGAGACAACAGTAGAGAGTAGTATGTAGAGACAACAGTAGAGAGTAGTATGTAGAGACAACAGTAGAGAGTAGTATGTAGAGAGACAACAGTAGAGAGTAGTATGTAGAGACAACAGTAGAGAGTAGTATGTAGAGACAACAGTAGAGAGTAGTATGTAGAGAGACAACAGTAGAGAGTAGTATGTAGAGACAACAGTAGAGAGTAGTATGTAGAGACAACAGTAGAGAGTAGTATGTAGAGACAACAGAGAGAAGTATGTAGAGACAACAGTAGAGAGTAGTATGTAGAGAGACAACAGTAGAGAGTAGTATGTAGAGACAACAGTAGAGAGTAGTATGTAGAGACAACAGTAGAGAGTAGTATGTAGAGAGACAACAGTAGAGAGTAGTATGTAGAGACATCAGTAGAGAGTAGTATGTAGAGAGACAACAGTAGAGAGTAGTATGTAGAGAGACAACAATAGAGAGTAGTATGTAGAGACAACAGTAGAGAGTAGTATGTAGAGACAACAGTAGAGAGTAGTATGTAGAGAGACATCAGTAGAGAGTAGTATGTAGAGAGACATCAGTAGAGAGTAGTATGTAGAGACATCAGTAGAGAGTAGTATGTAGAGAGACTGTAATCTTCTTATGGTTGTTTTTTCATACTAAGACGTGTCCAGGGACAACGGATGACAAACAGCCTTATTGCTAATTCTGCTGCATTTACAACAACGTTAATTAATATACTCTGTTAATTAATATACACTGTTAATTAATATACTCTGTTAATTACATCACGTGTTGTGGAGACAGGTCATGTGACCCAAACTGAGATAACAGGAGGGTTCAAATCTGCAGAAAATGAATCAGTCACAGGATGAAGCGTAAGAGTTGTTTTGTCTTCATTTTCTGGGCCGACAGCCAATCATCTTCCCGTCTCCGGGGGACGAGTCCCCGTCTCCGGGGACGAGTCCCCGTCTCCGGGGGACGAGTCCCCGTCCCTCACCTCGATGGGCTC
>JABXJD010000101.1:422500-430000 GCA_013375575.1 Percina caprodes | reverse complement strand
TTTCAGTAATCTGTAATGTTATTGTTTATTATTACCCAGAATGCATTGCCACTTACAGGGTGATCCTGTATAACAATAAAACAGAAAGATGTTATAAAGAGGAGAAAGAAAGAAAGAAAGAAAGAAAGAAAGAAAGAAAGAAAGAAAGAAAGAAAGAAAGAAAGAAAGAAAGAAAAAAAGAAAGAAAGAAATGAAAAAAAGAAAGAAAAAAAGAAAGAAAGAAATTAAGAAAAAAGAAAGAAAGAAAAAAGAAAGAAAGAAAGAAATTAAGAAAAAAAGAAAAAAAAGAAAAAAGAAAGAAAGAAATGAAGAAAGAAAGAAAGAAAGAAAGAAATGAAGAAAGAAATTATGAAAGAAAGAAATTAAGAAAAAAAAAAAAAAGAAAAAAGAAAGAAAGAAATAAAGAAAGAAAGAAAAAAAGAAAGAAAGAAATGAAGAAAGAAAGAAAAAAGAAAGAAAGAAATGAAGAAAAAAGAAATGAAGAAAAAAGAAAGAAAGAAATTAAGAAAGAAAGAAAGAAATTAAGAAAAAAGGAAAAAAAGAAAAAAGAAAGAAAGAAAAAAGAAAGAAAGAAATGAAAAAAAAGAAAGAAAGAAAGAAATGAAGAAAAAAGAAAGAAAGAAATTAAGAAAGAAAGAAAGAAATTAAGAAAAAAAGAAAAAAAGAAAGAAAGAAAAAAGAAAGAAAGAAATGAAGAAAAAAGAAAGAAAGAAAGAAATTAAGAAAGAAAGAAAGAAAGAAAAAAAGAAAAAAAGAAAGAAAGAAAAAAGAAAGAAAGAAATGAAGAAAAAAGAAAGAAAGAAATTAAGAAAGAAAGAAAGAAATTAAGAAAAAAGGAAAAAAAGAAAGAAAGAAAAAAGAAAGAAAGAAATGAAGAAAAGAAAGAAAGAAAGAAATTAAGAAAGAAAGAAAGAAAGAAAAAAAGAAAAAAAGAAAGAAAGAAAAAAGAAAGAAAGAAATGAAGAAAAAAGAAAGAAAGAAATTAAGAAAGAAAGAAAGAAATTAAGAAAGAAAGAAAGAAAGAAAGAAAGAAAGAAAGAAAGAAAGAAAGAAAGAAAGAGGACAGGAAGTCCCAAAACGTCCCAGTTGAAGACGCCCTGTTGGAGTTTTAGGACCTTTAGTCAAAATAGACTTACTATAGAGATCTAGCTGGGAGGAGGTCTCGGGGAAGACCCAGGACTAGGTGGAGGGACGTCCAGCTGGGAGGAGGCCTCAGGGAAGACCCAGTACTAGGTGGAGGGACGTCCAGCTGGGAAGAGGCCTCGGGGAAGACCCAGGACTAGGTGGAGGGACGTCCAGCTGGGAGGAGGCCTCGGGGAAGACCCAGGACTAGGTGGAGGGACGTCCAGCTGGGAGGAGGCCTCGGGGAAGACCCAGGACTAGGTGGAGGGACGTCCAGCTGGGAGGAGGCCTCGGGGAAGACCCAGGACTAAGTAGAGGGACGTCCAGCTGGGAGGAGGTCTCGGGGAAGACCCAGGACTAGGTGGAGGGACGTCCAGCTGGGAGGAGGCCTCGGGGAAGACCCAGGACTAGGTGGAGGGACGTCCAGCTGGGAGGAGGCCTCGGGGAAGACCCAGGACTAAGTAGAGGGACGTCCAGCTGGGAGGAGACCTCGGGGAAGACCCAGGACTAGGTGGAGGGATGTCCAGCTGGGAGGAGGCCTCGGGGAAGACCCAGGACTAGGTGGAGGGACGTCCAGCTGGGAGGAGGCCTCGGGGAAGACCCAGTACTAAGTAGAGGGACGTCCAGCTGGGAGGAGACCTAGGGGAAGACCCAGGACTAGGTGAGGGACGTCCAGCTGGGAGGAGGCCTCGGGGAAGACCCAGGACTAGGTGGAGGGACGTCCAGCTGGGAGCAGGCCTCGGGGAAGACCCAGGACTAGGTGGAAGGACGTCCATCTGGGAGGAGGCCTCGGGGAAGAACCAGGACTAGGTGGAGGGACGTCCAGCTGGGAGGAGGCCTCGAGGAAGACCCAGTACTAAGTAGAGGGACGTCCAGCTGGGAGGAGACCTCGGGGAAGACACAGTACTAAGTAGAGGGACGTCCAGCTGGGAGGAGGCCTCGGGGAAGACCCAGGACTAGGTGGAGGGACGTCCAGCTGGGAGGAGGCCTCGGGGAAGACCCAGGACTAGGTGGAGGGACGTCCAGCAGGGAGCAGGCCTCGGGGAAGACCCAGGACTAGGTGGAGGGACGTCCATCTGGGAGGAGGCCTCGGGGAAGACCCAGGACTAGGTGGAGGGACGTCCAGCTGGGAGGAGGCCTCGGGGAAGACCCAGGACTAGGTGGAGGGACGTCCAGCTGGGAGCAGGCCTCGGGGAAGACCCAGGACTAGGTGGAGTGACGTCCATCTGGGAGGAGGCCTCGGGGAAGACCCAGGACTAGGTGGAGGGACGTCCAGCTGGGAGGAGGCCTCGGGGAAGACCCAGTACTAAGTAGAGGGACGTCCAGCTGGGAGGAGGCCTCGGGGAAGACCCAGGACTAGGTGGAGGGACGTCCAGCTGGGAGGAGTCCTCGGGGAAGACCCAGGACTAGGTGGAGGGACGTCCAGCTGGGAGGAGGCCTCTGGGAAGACCCAGTACTAAGTAGAGGGACGTCCAGCTGGGAGGAGACCTCGGGGAAGACCCAGGACTAGGTGAGGGACGTCCAGCTGGGAGGAGGCCTCGGGGAAGACCCAGGACTAGGTGGAGGGACGTCCAGCTGGGAGCAGGCCTCGGGGAAGACCCAGGACTAGGTGGAGGGACGTCCAGCTGGGAGCAGGCCTCGGGGAAGACCCAGGACTAGGTGGAGGAACATCCATCTGGGAGGAGGCCTCGGGGAAGACCCAGGACTAGGTGGAAGGACGTCCAGCTGGGAGGAGGCCTCGGGGAAGACCCAGTACTAAGTAGAGGGACGTCCAGCTGGGAGGAGGCCTCGGGGAAGACCCAGGACTAGGTGGAGGGACGTCCAGCTGGGAGGAGGCCTCGGGGAAGACCCAGGACTAGGTGGAGGGACGTCCAGCTGGGAGGAGGCCTCGGGGAAGACCCAGGACTAGGTGGAAGGACGTCCAGCTGGGAGGAGGCCTCGGGGAAGACCCAGTACTAAGTAGAGGGATGTCCAGCTGGGAGGAGGCCTCGGGGAAGACCCAGTACTAAGTAGAGGGACGTCCAGCTGGGAGGAGGCCTCGGGGAAGACCCAGGACTAGGTGGAGCGACTATATCTCCAACCTGGCCTGGGAACGACTCGGGATCCCCCAGTCGGAGCTGGTTGATGTGGCTCGGATATGGGAAATTTGGGGTCCCCTGCTGGAGCCGCTGCCCCAAGACCCGAGACCGGATAAGGGGAAGAAGATGGATGGATCGATCCATCTCCTAGTGATGGGGGGCAAGACTGAGATCTACATGGAAAAGTATGCACCAAACAAGAAATTGAAATGTTGCTGTTCTCCCCCCCAGACTAAAGTTGGGTGACCCTCCCCTAAACAAAGAATAAAAAGACATGACCCTCCCCTATTTTCCTACAGTGGTCTATTCCATAAATACAGAACGGTCCCTAAACGCATCATTCCCCCTTGTTGCTTGACATTGAATATTTGGTGATTCAAAATCCGATATTCCGATATATCGGCCGATATATATTAAAAATAAATCTCGAAATGCGTAACAAAACATACAAATATTTCCCTAATGTTATTTATTTATGAGTTCTCACGAAATAATGTGATAATTTGTTTTATTGTCACAACAGAACATCAAAATATGTTAAATTATTTTGAACGAAAACACAACATTTAAAAAACAAAAGAAAACTAGAAAATTCCGCAATTTTTTTAACAGTCTGTGTACTACTTGGTGCACATCCTAATAACAATAAAACTAAAAATAATAAGAGTTAAGTGTCTTATCCCTTTACAGATCGACCTTTTTAAAGTCTATTTAAGACCTTTCTGTTTCCCAAGAACAGCTACGACGTAGCTAGCGCTAACCAACCAGACTCCATTTCAAAAACAGTACTTTTAGCGTGAATAGAGCCAACATATTTTCACATGTAAATCGGTAAAGTATGTGTTAATTTCAACCAACACTTGAGTTTTTCATGGTTGGAAAAGTGTAGAGAAGACCGAAAATGTCTTGTGAAAATGAATTGTGTTACGATGCTAAAATGACTGATTATTTACATGGAGTCTGGTGGGTTTAGCGATGCGAGCCTTATGCTAAAATTACTGTTTATTATTACAGCATATCGGCACACTGAATAATCAGGGACGTTGTAGAGCGTCCTCTGGTGGACAGACTATGCAACGCCATCACTAACAGGGACGTTGTAGAGCGTCCTCTGGTGGACAGACTATGCAACACCATCACCAACGGGGACGTTGTAGAGCGTCCTCTGGTGGACAGACTATGCAACGCCATCACTAACGGGGACGTTGTAGAGCGTCCTCTGGTGGACAGACTATGCAACGCCATCACTAACAGGGACGTTGTAGAGCGTCCTCTGGTGGACAGACTATGCTACACCATCACTAACAGGGACGTTGTAGAGCGTCCTCTGGTGGACAGACTATGCAACGCCATCACTAACAGGGACGTTGTAGAGCGTCCTCTGGTGGACAGACTATGCAACACCATCACTAACAGGGACGTTGTAGAGCGTCCTCTGGTGGACAGACTATGCAACGCCATCACTAACAGGGACGTTGTAGAGCGTCCTCTGGTGGACAGACTATGCAACACCATCACTAATAACATGGTTGACCGTCCGTTTTTATTATATTTTTTGAACGTTCATTTATCGGCCATTATAAATGCCGATACCGATCTTTTGGAAAATGGCTAATATTGGCCGATAATATTGGTCGGGCTCTTATTTATAGTGAATCTTTACAATCATTCCCCCAAAAGAAGCGAGCCGGTCGGCCTCGTTGCACCGTCCACATCTGCATCTGCATCTCTGCTTTTTCACTTTTTCACTTGTTTACCATCATCCTTACACACAGTCTACAATAGTATCTCACCTTATCATAGTCAGTGCATTTCTGGGACTGATTTTAAACCTAATTTTGATTTTAATTCTTATGTATGTGTGACATATGTGTGTTTATGTGTGTCTATGTGTGTATATGTGTGTATATGTGTGTACATGTGTGATATATATTTGTGTATGTGTGTTTATGTGTGTTTATGTGTGTATATGTGTGTATATGTGTGATATATGTGTGATATATGTGTGTATATGTGTGTGATATATGTGTGATATATGTGTGTATATGTGTGTACATGTGTGATATATGTGTGTATATGTGTGTATATGTGTGTATATGTGTGTACATGTGTGTCTATGTGTGTATATGTGTGTCTATGTGTGTATATGTGTGTACACGTGTGATATATGTGTGTATATGTGTGTATATGTGTGTCTATGTGTGTATATGTGTGTCTATGTGTGTATATGTGTGTATATGTGTGTACATGTGTGATATATGTGTGTATATGTGTGTACACGTGTGATATATGTGTGTATATGTGTGTATATGTGTGTCTATGTGTGTATATGTGTGTCTATGTGTGTATATGTGTGTCTATGTGATTGTTGTGTTATGGTTTTCTTGCTACTGGATGCCTAAAATTTCCTTTGGGATGAATAAAGTATCTATCTATCTATCTATCTATCTATCTATCTATCTATCTATCTATCTATCTATCTATCTATCTATCTCTCTATCTATCTATCTATCTATCTATCTATCTATCTATCTATCTATCTATCTATCTATCTATCTATCTCTCTCTCTCTCTATCTATCTATCTATCTATCTATCTATCTATCTATCTATCTATCTATCTATCTATCTATCTATCTATCTATCTATCTATCTATCTATCTATCTATCTATCTATCTATCTATCTATGTGCGTTGATCCAGACCGAGCACACAGTAAATGTAATAGAGTAAAATACTAAATGTGATGAGTCATCACAGTCGTCCCAAAGGGAACATTAGAGGAAGACTGCAGAGTATTTTAAAGGTCACAGTGTAGTACAACATGCAGTAGATAAATACTGTGTGTGTGTGTGTGTGTGTGTGTGTGTGAATGCATGCATGTGTGTGGGAGTGATTGTGTGCGTTTGTGAATGAATGCATGTGTGTGTAAATGAATGTGTTTGTGTGTGATGTGGTATGTGTGTGTGTACGTGTGTGTAATGTGGTGTGTGTGTGTGTATATGTGTGTGTAATGTGGTGTGTGTGTGTGTGTGTGTGTGTGTGTAATGTGGTGTGTGTGTGTGTGTGTGTGTGAGTGTGTGTAATGTGGTGTGTGTGTATGTGTGTGTGTGTGTGTGTGTGTTATAACAGCTGTAATCCTCCCTGATGCACTTCAACAGAGAGAGAAAACCAGCCTATAAAACATGCCACGGGTTGCCAGGTCTGACACGCCTCCACCCCCCCAACATGCCCTGAAACGACACACACACACCCCTTTACATGACCTCTGTTAACTCAGTGTGTGTGTGTGTGTGTGTGTGTGTGTGTGTGTGTGTGTGTGTGTGTGCGTGCGGTTGGTTAAGCAGACAATCAGGCTGATTGATTGGTTAGGATAACAACACGTCTGCTGTCCGGCTCCGCTCGATCAAACGCGGACTAACGCAGCGTGACGTGTAGGACGAGACGCGGCTGTTAGACGAGGACGAGACGGACAAATGTATTCATCAAAACTGCAACACCGGAAATAAATACTACTAGAAATACTTCTACTAGTTTAGTTAATTTATTTCCGCCCATTCATAACAACAGTAAATACACTGATAACAAACAAAAAATAACACATTAACAAACAAGAACAACAATAATACTATATATATATATATATATATATATAAATATATATAGTATTATTGTTGTTCATATATATATATACGGTATATATACTATATGCATATATATGTATGTATACACATATACACTTACACACACAGACCTGCAGGTATACATGTTACCTAGACCTGCAGGTATACATGTTACCTAGACCTGCAGGTATACATGTTACCTAGACCTGCAGGTAATACATGTTACCTAGACCTGCAGGTATACATGTTACCTAGACCTGCAGGTAATACATGTTACCTAGACCTGCAGGTATACATGTTACCTAGACCTGCAGGTATACATGTTACCTAGACCTGCAGGTATACATGTTACCTAGACCTGCAGGTAATACATGTTACCTAGACCTGCAGGTAATACATGTTACCTAGACCTGCAGGTAATACATGTTACCTAGACCTGCAGGTAATACATGTTACCTAGACCTGCAGGTATACATGTTACCTAGACCTGCAGGTATACATGTTACCTAGACCTGCAGGTAATGCACGTTACCTAGACCTGCAGGTATACATGTTACCAAGACCTGCAGGTAATACATGTTACCTAGACCTGCAGGTATACATGTTACCTAGACCTGCAGGTAATACATGTTACCTAGACCTGCCGGTATACATGTTACCTAGACCTGCAGGTAATAC
>JABXJD010000101.1:412500-417500 GCA_013375575.1 Percina caprodes | reverse complement strand
AAAAAGAAAATATTAAAGCGATAGCTACTCTTCGAAACTGAAAAAAACAACAGAGTTTGAATTCATCTGCAGAAAAAACTACACCCACAATGGATTTTTACTACATCTCCGAACGCCGGCCTGGTCTGCAGGCCGTCCTCCTGGAGCGCTCATCCAATCACACGCTGACCCGACCCGGAGGTCGATAACATGAAATATTCAACGCGCCGTCGAGCTGGAAATGATGACAATGATGAAAATTTGATGGATCCTCGCCCTGCTTACAATCGTGGAATTACACAGTATTAAAGTCAACTATGAATTATTGATGTTCAGCAGGCTAGGCCTAGACGGCGCTCTGCTGCCGGGTGCTGACACCAGATCAGGCGGTTCATTAGGGGTCCCACATAGCCTGAGGTACACATGAGTGTGTAACGTGAGGGCGAAACGTAACGCCATATAAATCAACAGCTGCATCTCATGTCCCCCTTAACCCTCCTGGTGTCTTCGGGTCAAATTTGGCCCCTTTTCCACAAAGTCTCTATATCAGAAATCTGGGTTTCTTTCAAATTAATTGTCCAAAAAAGTAACGTGGATGGTTCCCTACAACGCTCCTCACACGTTAATAATAATCAGTTCATTGCTTTCATTGAATTTGGGTGTTTTTTGTCAGGTTTATAGCATTTTGAGAAAAAACAATTGGTAAAAGAACTTTAAAAAAGTGTAAAAAAAAGAGGGAAAAATGTCAATAAAAGTGACTAAAATGTGAACTTAGGTTAAATAAAGTGACAAAAATGTCGGAAATAGCAACAAAAATGTCAATAAAGTGACTAAAATGTGAACTTATGTTAAATAAAGTGACAAAATTGCCGGAAAAAGCAACAAAAATGTCAATAAAGTGACTAAAATGTGAACTTATGTTAAATAAAGTGACAAAATTGTCGGAAAAAGCAACAAAAATGTCAATAAAGTGACAAAAGTTTAAAAAAAAAAAAAAAAAAAGCTTTAAAAAATTTGGGGAAACACCACGAAAATTTCAAAAGGCTCAGAAAAAGTCGACAAAATCATTGGGGGAAAGACACAAGAGGGGCGAAAAAGACGACCATAACGTTGATAAAAGGTTTTTCAAATATCAATGTCGGCAGGAAGACAACCCGAGGGTTAATTTGCACCCCCGACTCCTCCAGGGACATGTCCTTACCCCCTTAGCACTGCTTCCAGGAAGGCTGCTCTCCTGTTTCCTTGCCTATGTCCCCGAAGACGGACAAAACAACGTCTGGTTCAGCGAGGACGGAGGAGTCGAGGAGAAATCAAATCAGCGACATGAGATGCAGCTGTAAAGACGAGCCGAGGCCTCATTTCAGACCAGTAGCCTCATTTCCATTATTTCCCTTTTTTAACCGCTCCAAAGGTGACTGTTGAGCCCGGTAGGTTTGATGGACTGAATGCTTGATGGTGCTGTAATATTTGTATTCTTATTGGCTATTTATTGTGCTCAGGCCATAGTCACACCAGCTTTTATCACAGCGGCATTTAGCGCCAGGTTTTAATACGTCGGTGGACTTTTACAGGTAAATTTGTGACTCCTAGTTCTAACATTTGACCCACGCGGCATGGCTTCCAGTCAGTTGTGTGCCAGCAGTAGGCGTGTTTTCAAATTTATAGTCTCTAACTTTTGGTTGTTGAACTGGCTAGCTTGCCCCCCCCCCCCTGCTAGCTTCAATTTATAACAATCAACGCCACGTTAAGAAAGAAATCTCGCTCTGCCGGTTTTTGGTGTGACTGTAGCCTTTGTTTTTTCACCAAAACTCTCCAGGGGAGTAGTTCATAGTTTAAAAAAGCCTGCCTTTCATTAGAGAACAGCTGTTAGACTGATGTTAATTTGCATGATGTCCGTTCAGACAGTCTCGAAATATTTCAGGAAATTAGCACAAATTTCTAAAAAACAGGTTTAATCGACTCAAAAGCAACCTTAATGCAGATTTACTGATGCTAACTGGGGTTAAATCTCAACCAAAATCAACACCCGAGAACCCGGTCAAATATCTGGCATCATCGCTAAAGGCCTGTTAGCGGTTCAAATGGATTGGTTCAGATAAGCCTAATTGCCATTTTAGCCGTTAAAAACAAATAAAGATAAGTTAAGTTTGAGTTTAGCTAAAACAGGTTGATGAAACATCCATAGCTAATGGTTTAGTTTAGCTCCTGGAAGAAACAAAGTCAATTTAACTAACTTTAATTTAGCTTCCTTTAACTAATTTGGCTGCTAACAGGCTAAAACAATGTTTGGGTTAGCAGTTAAATGCTATCCGGTTAGCTAACAACTTGGTTTAGCTTCTAAACCAGATGGATGAACAAATAAAGGTTTTTCTTATCTTATCTTATGAAGGCTAGTTTATGGTTGAGTATAGCTTTACCACCTTGACCAGATTGATTTAAGAAAGCTAACAGTTTTATTTAGCTAACCTGAAATAATCTGGTTTGGCTGCTAAAATTTTAGAAGCTAAAACAGACAATGTTTGGGTTAGCAGCTAAATGAGATTGTGTCAGGTTAGCTAACCACGTTGTTTAGCAGCTAACCCAGATTGTGTCAGGGTAGCTAACATTTAAGAGGCCAAAACACACATTTGGGTTAGCAGCTAAATGGGATTGTGCCAGGTTAGCTAACCATGCTGTTTAGCAGCTAACCCAGATTGTGCCAGGTTAGCTAACCACGTTTTTTAGCAGCTAACCCAGATTAGGTCAGGGTAGCTAACATTTAAGAGGCCAAAAAAGACATTTTTGGGGTTAGCAGCTAACCCAGATTGTGTCAGGTTAGCTAACCATGTTGTTTAGCAGCTAACCCAGATTAGGTCAGGGTAGCTAACATTTAAGAGGCCAAAAAAGACAGTTTTTGGGTTAGCAGCTAAATGGGAATGTGTCAGGTTAGCTAACTACTTTGATTAGCAGCTAAACCAGATTAGGGCAGGGTAGCTAACATTTAAGAGGCCAAAAAAGACATTTTTTGGGTTAGCAGCTAACCCAGATTGTGCCAGGTTAGCTAACCAAGTTGTTTAGCAGCTAACCCAGATTGTGTCAGGGTAGCTAACCACGTTGTTTAGCAGCTAACACAGATTAGCTCAACTGAGTTCAGCATCTAAACCACATGGATAAAGACTAGCTAATGGTTTAGTTTAGCATCATAGAACAGATAATGTTAGCCAACAGTTTGATTAAGCTAACCTGAAATAAAAATAATAATTTTTTATTTAAATTCTGGTCAAATTGATGAAAACCTTTCCTTCGAGTAGAAAACGTGTTAAAACTAAAAGTAGTAGCCGACAAACATTTCGTCTTCTTCTACCTACAGTATAAGTTGTACTAATTTCCTGAAATCCAACGAGAAAAATCCAGAGTGTGAACCGTAGAAACATCCGCTTGAAAGAATTATAATAATCCAGGATTATTTTGGAGAAGTAGAAACACATTAGAATGACCTCTAGTTCATGTTGGTGATGTATTCCCCCGCTCAGAGGAACCAATACGTTAGAAATGAATGAGTCGGTTCCTGAGAGAAGACATCTTCAACGCTGACAGCAATACGAAGACGACCAGCGTAGCTATAACAAAAGAATCGAACCGTGGCTGAAAACAGAGATGACTGTTGCCCTTTAGTACCCCCCCCCCCGCCCGCCCCCCCTTCATTCGCCATTGTAGACGACCCGTTCTCACCCCCAACTCGTAAGATACGGACGCTTGGTCAGAGTCTGTCTAACCCTAACCAGCTAAGAGAGACAACGGTAGAGAGTAGCATGAAAACCCCAAATCCCATCTAAGGAGGCCTGTTGGGTGGGGTGTGGGGAGGTGTGGGGGGGTTGGGGGGTCAAACAACACAGGACTTTCCCCGTGGAGACCGGGGTTCATGTCCCGGTCTTGTCCCGCGTGTCACGGAAACATACGACCTGACCCACGTCCTGATACGTCAAGAGTCGAACGCTAAAGGACCCGTTCTTATTCTGCTCCTAAACCCGGTCCAGAGAGTCTAAAGTGACGCTGGATAGTCCTGGTCCAGAGTGTCCAAAGTGATGCTGGATATTCCTGTCCCAGAGAGTCCAAAGTGACACTGGATAGTCCCGTTCCAGAGAGTCCAAAGTGACGCTGGATAGTCCCATCCCAGAGAGTCTAAAGTGATGCTGGATAGTCCCGACCCAGAGAGTCCAAAGTGATGCTGGATTGTCCCGGTCCAGAGAGTCCAAAGTGACATTGGATAGTCCCGGTCCATAGAGTCTAAAATGACGCTGGATAGTCCCGTCCCAGAGAGTCCAAAGTGACGCTGGATAGTCCCGACCCAGAGAGTCCAAAGTGACGCTGGATAGTCCCGGTCCAGAGAGTCCCGGTCCAGAGAGTCCAAAGTGACGCTGGATAGTCCCGGTCCAGAGATTCCCGGTCCAGAGAGTCCAAAGTGACACTGGATAGTCCCGGTCCAGAGAGTCCAAAGTGACGCTGGATAGTCCCGTCCCAGAGAGTCCAAAGCGACGCTGGATAGTCCCGGTCCAGAGAGTCCAAAGAAATGCTGGATAGTCCCGGTCCAGAGAGTCCCGGCCCAGAGAGCCCAAAGTGACGCTGGATATTCCCGGTCCAGAGAGTCCAAAGTGACGCTGGATAGTCCCGGTCCAGAGAATCCAAAGTGACGCTGGATAGCCCCGGTCCAGAGAGTCCAAAGTGACGCTGGATAGTACCGACCCAGAGAGTCCAAAGTAACGCTGGATAGTCCCGGTCCAGAGAGTCCAAAGTGACGCTGGATAGTCCCGGTCCAGAGAGTCCAAAGTGACGCTGGATAGTCCCGGTCCAGAGAGTCCAAAGTGACGCTGGATAGTCCCAGTCCAGAGAGTCCAAAGTGGCGCTGGATTGTCCCAACCCAGAGAGTCCAAAGAAATGCTGGATAGTCCCCGTCCAGAGAGTCCCGGTCCAGAGAGTCCAAAGTGACGCTGGATAGTCCCGACCCAGAGAGCCCAAAGCGATGCTGGATATTCCCGGTCCAG
>JABXJD010000101.1:395000-397500 GCA_013375575.1 Percina caprodes | reverse complement strand
TGGCTACGTAGCATTAAAATGGCGCCATGGTTGAGCTGGAATCCTCCCCTTATGAGGTCATAAGGAGCAAGGTTACCTCCCCTTTCTCTGCTTTGCCCGCCCAGAGAATTTGCCGCCCCATGAGAGAGCGACATCATGGCTTTCAATAGAGCAAAGTGGCAGTTGTTCAAAGCCCCCCCATATAAAAGAGACTTCAGATCCAGTATTAGGGGACCACTAAGGTCTATATAAAAGAGACTTCAGATCCAGTATTAGGGACCACTAAGGTCTATATAAAAGAGACTTCAGATACAGTATTAGGGACCACTAAGGTCTATATAAAAGAGACTTCAGATCCAGTATTAGGGACCACTAAGGTCTATATAAAGAGACTTCAGATCCAGTATTAGGGACCACTAAGGTCTATATAAAAGAGACTTCAGATACAGTATTAGGGACCACTAAGGTCTATATAAAAGAGACTTCAGATACAGTATTAGGGACCACTAAGGTCTATATAAAAGAGACTTCAGATCCAGTATTAGGGACCACTAAGGTCTATAAAGAGACTTCAGATCCAGTATTAGGGACCACTAAGGTCTATATAAAAGAGACTTCAGATACAGTATTAGGGACCACTAAGGTCTATATAAAGAGACTTCAGATCCAGTATTAGGGACCACTAAGGTCTATATAAAGAGACTTCAGATCCAGTATTAGGGACCACTAAGGTCTATATAAAAGAGACTTCAGATACAGTATTAGGGACCACTAAGGTCTATATAAAGAGACTTCAGATCCAGTATTAGGGACCACTAAGGTCTATATAAAAGAGACTTCAGATACAGTATTAGGGACCACTAAGGTCTATATAAAAGAGACTTCAGATACAGTATTAGGGACCACTAAGGTCTATATAAAGAGACTTCAGATCCAGTATTAGGGACCACTAAGGTCTATATAAAGAGACTTCAGATCCAGTATTAGGGACCACTAAGGTCTATATAAAGAGACTTCAGATCCAGTATTAGGGACCACTAAGGTCTATATAAAAGAGACTTCAGATACAGTATTAGGGACCACTAAGGTCTATATAAAAGAGACTTCAGATACAGTATTAGGGGACCACTAAGGTCTATATAAAGAGACTTCAGATCCAGTATTAGGGACCACTAAGGTCTATATAAAAGAGACTTCAGATCCAGTATTAGGGACCACTAAGGTCTATATAAAGAGACTTCAGATACAGTATTAGGGACCACTAAGGTCTATATAAAGAGACTTCAGATACAGTATTAGGGGACCACTAAGGTCTATATAAAGAGACTTCAGATACAGTATTAGGGACCACTAAGGTCTATATAAAGAGACTTCAGATACAGTATTAGGGGACCACTAAGGTCTATATAAAGAGACTTCAGATACAGTATTAGGGGACCACTAAGGTCTATATAAAAGAGACTTCAGATACAGTATTAGGGACCACTAAGGTCTATATAAAGAGACTTCAGATACAGTATTAGGACCACTAGGTCTATATAAAGAGACTTCAGATACAGTATTAGGGACCACTAAGGTCTATATAAAGAGACTTCAGATACAGTATTAGGGACCACTAAGGTCTATATAAAGAGACTTCAGATACAGTATTAGGGGACCACTAAGGTCTATATAAAGAGACTTCAGATACAGTATTAGGGACCACTAAGGTCTATATAAAAGAGACTTGAGATACAGTATTAGGGACCACTAAGGTCTATATAAAGAGACTTCAGATACAGTATTAGGGACCACTAAGGTCTATATAAAGAGACTTCAGATACAGTATTAGGGACCACTAAGGTCTATATAAAGAGACTTCAGATACAGTATTAGGGACCACTAAGGTCTATATAAAAGAGACTTCAGATACAGTATTAGGGACCACTAAGGTCTATATAAAAGAGACACACGGAGCAGGACATCATTTTGTGAGACATGGGTTGGCGACACTTTTCTTTTCTTGTCTTCTTTCTCATGATATTTGCAGTGGAATAAGTCAACAGTTTCAGTCACGATGAATATGAAGCAAACCTGATGCCCCCATTGTGTGTGTGTGTGTGTGTGTGTGTGTGTGTATGTGTGTGTGTGTGTGTGTGGGCTGTAGGGTTTTGAATTGATCTTTTGCAAATCCACTAAATGCATGCATCCACACACCCACACCATGTCTCCAGCGTCTGCTGTGTGTGTGTGTGTGTGTGTGTGTGTGTGTGTGTGTGTGTGTGTGTGTATGTGTGTGTGTGTGTGTGTGTGTGTGTGAGCGACAGCACCCATCTGTCACCCTCCCACCCCTTCCTCTTCCCTTCGTCGCCCCCCAAATGAAACAATAACAACGAGCTTCAAAGCGTCTGGAATGAGAATGAGAAGTTAACAGAAAAACAAATAAAATGCTGAACAATAAAATTAAAAAATATTATTATTAATTCCAGCAGTTTAAGAGAAATGTATGCAAATATCTTGGATCTTTGGGTCAAATTTGACC
>JABXJD010000101.1:385000-387500 GCA_013375575.1 Percina caprodes | reverse complement strand
TGTGTGTGGTGTGTGTGTGTCTATAAATACCTCCGCCCACCGAGGGAGTTCTGCAGGTTTCATTATGGCTGCTGAGATATTTCTATTTCGATTTGCTCGTCGGATCGTTTGAGTCTCACGGAGAGAAGAACTTCACATTCAATCTATGAGGGGCCGTCAGGGACTTTATTCAGAATTACCTCTCACTAACACATGTGAAATGCTCTTACATACACTACTGAAACACTCTCACATAAAAAACTAGAGGATTATTTGCTCACACACACTACTGAAATGCTCTCATACATACAAGTGAAACGCTCTCACACACACTACTGAAATGCTCTCATACACACTACTGAAACGCTCTCATACACACTACTGAAACGTTCTCACACACACTACTGAAACGCTCTCATACACACTACTGAAACACTCTCACACACACTACTGAAACGCTCACACACACTACTGAAACGCTCTCATACACACTACTGAAACGCTCTCACACACTACTGAAACGCTCACACACACTACTGAAACGCTCTCATACACACTACTGAAACGCTCTCATACACACTACTGAAACGCTCTCATACACACTACTGAAACACTCTCACACACACTACTGAAACGCTCTCACACACACTACTGAAACGCTCTCATACACACTACTGAAACGCTCTCACACACTACTGAAACGCTCTCACACACACTACTGAAACGCTCTCATACACACTACTGAAACGCTCTGATACACACTACTGAAACACTCTCACACACTACTGAAACGCTCTCACACACACTACTGAAACGCTCTCACACATACATGTGAAATGCTTTCATATATACATTAAGATGATAAGTAGTATGCGTCGCAAAAGCTGCATGCTGCCTGTTACGTTACTCCAGCCTTTGAGTTTTCTTTTTTTTAAAAACTTTTATTCTCTTTTTGTTCATTCTTATTTTTTCACTCAACTCTGAAGTCCTGCCCTCTCTAACAATGTTGTTTGAGAGAGTTTTTGTGTTTTATTTCATGTTTTAATGCTGCTTCCACCAGGACACTAGGGTGGCCATTATATAAAAGACACTTTTCATACACAGGGACACGCAAACAGATATCTGTTTGATATTAAATTTGAATATGTAAAAATTCTGGGCATAATAATAAAATTAAAATAATAATTAACGAATATATACTGTATATAACAATGTGCAATAATTATTGTGCAATACCATTCCATATTTACTGTGCAATCTATTGCCCATGTGCAACTGCTGCTGCTACAATTTGTGTTATCTGTTGTTTGTGGATTGTTACTGTTTGTCCCTTGTACATAGTGTTTTCATTATTTTCCTAACTTACTGTTTTTATACTGTTTTTTTCCTCTATCCACTTTGCTGCTGTAACATTGGAATTTTCCCATTGTGGGACAAATAAAGGAATATAATATCTTATTTTTTTCACCAGATTACATAAAGGTGCATACACATACCACATAGCTAATGATAAATGTACAAGATACAGCTCATAACAACATGCCCTTCCAATTCAGATTACATAGGTCTAATAAACATCATACAAAAACTTTTCTTAATGTTTGTATCTGGATAGATAAAGGGTAAAAAAATACAGCAACTTCCGTTTCAGATGTATAGGATGTGTCCTTTTCAGAATTTCAGTCCAACAACTGACATTAATGTTATGTTCTCTGTCGCTGAGAGCTTGATTGACATCCTGGTGGTGCAACTGGTGAGTATGTGTTGTGGCAATTGTTCATAGGTCATGATGGAAATGTAACCAGTGAAATTACTTATTTTGACCCAGCTTTTGACACACATTTTTAGCCAATAAGTACTTAACTAATAAAGTAATGTGTCAAAAGGCAGACCTTTTGTTATTTTCTCAAAAGTAGGAAAAATGAGTGTCACGATTAAGGCAGCGCCTGCAGCCGGGCTGTCCAGCCTGGAGGAATGGCCACCCTACGGGACATATATATATATATATATATATATATATATATATATATATATATATATATATATATATATATATATATACACACACTACCGTTCAAAATTTGGGGTTACATTGAAATGTCTTTATTTTTGAAGGAAAAGCACTGTACTTTTCAATAAAGATAACTTTAAACTAGTCTTAACTTTGAAGAAATACACTCTATACATTGCTAATGTGGTAAATGACTATTCTAGCTGCAAATGTCTGGTTTTAGGTACAATATGTACATAGGTGTATAGAGGCCCATTTCCAGCAACTATCACTCCAGTGTTCTAATGGTACAATGTGTTTGCTCATTGGCTCAGAAGGCTAATTGATGATTAGAAAACCCTTGTGCAATCATGTTCACACATCTGAAAACAGTTTAGATCGTTACAGAAGCTACAAAACTGACCTTCCTTTGAGCAGATTGAGTTTCTGGAGCATCACATTTGTGGGGTCAATTAAACGCTCAAAATGGCCAGAAAAAGAGAACTTTCATCTGAAACTCGACAGTCTATT
>JABXJD010000101.1:377500-382500 GCA_013375575.1 Percina caprodes | reverse complement strand
TTTGTAGCGTGGTTGCTATGGTAACATACGGCAATGTGAGTCACGTAGATAGATAGATAGATAGATAGATAGATAGATAGATAGATAGATAGATAGATAGATAGATAGATAGATAGATCCAATAAAATGGGTAAGTATAGTGTTCCAGCAGCAAAATCAGTCATACAGCACCGAATATAAATATAATGAAATACTAGGATACAATATACATAGATACAGTATAAATTAAATAATAATAATAATAATACTAATAATAGGAATAAAATACAAGAACACATATTTGAATATACAGTATACAAGTTGGGAATACAAAAATGTGCAACTGCTTAAATATTATGAGAAATATGTAGATAAACTGTAGTGCAGGTTGCACTTAGTGCAGTATTGTGGTGTCTCATTACATTTATATCACTCAGAAACACCAGTCCTATTTCACTGTGGCTGCTGAACCTTGAAATACCTGACCTTGCGATTGACACCTCAGTTGACAAATTAGGACCTTCCATGCCCTGTCCACAGCATACAATAGCTATTGAAGAAGAAGGGCAGATATCTGGTTTTTCATGGTAGATTTGTGGCTCAGAGAGAAATTGCGTAAAGAAGAGTGTTCAGGGCTTGAGGTGATAAAATAGGTTAAACTGAATATATACATAAATATTTGTTTTCTAGTTATCTGAAAGTACAACCCTTGAGGACCTTGAGAAGTCAAATGCTCCTTTGCTTGACTACTTGGCCAATGCAGGGTGTCTGAGGCCTATGCTGTCGATAAGAGACAAGGATCTGCTGGTACAAGACATTGTCATGTTTCAGGTCATCCACAGGGTTCAAGGGCCATTTCAAAGGTATTCAGTGTTAGTTGTTGTACAGTCAGATCAATATCAAAAGGAGTAATAATTTTAACCATTGACCAACAAAGTGTAAGACTAGTATCATAAAATCTATTATGTTTGTATAAAACCAAGGGACAATTTGACAGTGTACAATTGAATTATGGATTGTACAATTATTCCATGTTGTTTGTACAGATTCTGTGAAGGACTGAAAACTCTTGGGGTTCTGGACCAAATACGACGACGTCCAGACAGCTTCCGACCCCTGTTCTGCTACGAGCCGAACACACTGACTGCTAACCAGGTGGATGATCTTTTCAGCATTCATCTCTCTCCAGAAGGGAGCAACAAGAGAGCTGCTGAGGAGATGGTTGTTACTTTCTGGAGGAACTATCTCCAAGATGCAGAAGGTAATTAATAGTTTAATGGCAAAATAAACTGATGAATCTGTTTTTTTAGTATTCTCTTGGTATTCGTAACCATTATCACAAAGCAACCTGCGAATGTTGAAAGATGAAAGACCTGTTATAAATCCATTGCTACAAGAGGCATTCAGAATTTAGATGTTTTGGTTTTGAGAAGTGAAATACTCTTACTGGACAATTTATTCAGTATCAGGTGATCTTAATTGCTTTAGAGATGATTCTCATACACATTAATTGGACCAACTACCACTGATATTTTTGTTTTTACAGAAGAAGAAGGGCCATCCAAACTAGAGACGATATTGGCCTTCACAACTGGAGCATCTGTGGTACCACCTATCGGCTTTTCCCCAACTCCTTCTGTCCATTTCATTCACAAAGGAGATGATGTCTACGTCAATGTTCCCTCTTGCCAACACATGTGTTAACTGCATCAAGTTGCAACTACATGTGTCTTACCAACTATTCAAGGAGAAGTTTGACTTTGCATTAGGAAACACATATGGGTTTGGCAGGGCGTGAACATGTCATGCTCTAAAAACTTTTCTGTCTTTTTCTCACTTTTTGTCTCTACCTTTCTGCTGGTCTCAGTCTGTTTTCTGAAAAACAGTTATTGTTACAGTTATTGTTACAGTTATTTTCATTTTTGAAGGCCCTATGCAATATAACTTATGTATTTTATATTGTTTCACCACAATTCAGTTGACTCAGTCACCCTATGTTTTCAATTTTTTTTCATGTTTTCATATTCTTACCAAATTTCGACAGTTGAAATTCAAACAATTAAGCTGAACATATGCTCTGTATCCGTTTCTGTGACTCACTTTCTGTCTATTTGTCTTATTCTCTCTATTGCTCCCTCTGCATGTTTAAGTCTCTGTCTCTCTTTGTCTTTGAATATAATTGTTCCTTTGAACAAATATTTATCATGTTAATTTATTTTTCATAAAATGTTTTGCAATGTTTTAACAACTTTAATTTACAAAATACACTGCACATGTGAAGAAAACAAACCTTAAAAGAGAATTCGGTCTATTCCAGCACGTAGCTCTGTTGTCTGTAAATGTGAAGGTCTGTCAGTAGAGAGAAACTAACCAATCGGTGCTGTCTACACCGTGTTATCCTCCTATTAGAGTTAGCACCAACAGGCTTAAAAGTTATAAACTTGTTTTTAGCATGTTAACATGTTCAAAATGTCATTAACAGTGCCGACCCATGTGCATTGAATCTGACAGCTGGAGATGTGAAAGAAATGCATGAAAGTTTTGTTAATTCAGCTGTGTTTAGTTCCTTTGTTGAGAGGCAGTTGGAGAGCTTAGGGACCGTCTACAAACTACAACACAGAAAAGAGATACAAACATTTTAAAAATAAGCATATGCTTATTTTTCTAAAAGTAAGTGCTGTAGTACAACTAGCAGGAGACAAGTTATAATTGAGGTAATTTTGGAGACACTACCTTATTTAATCATTAAATTGATAGTCTACATATTTTTATTTTATCTCTTTTCTGTGTTGTAGTTTGTAGACATTCCCTAAGCTCTCTAACTGGAACTAAACACAGTTGAATTAACGCAACTTTTCACTTTACAGCATTCAGATGCTAAAAACAGGTTTATAACTTGCCCTGTTAAAGCATGTTGGGTGCTAACTCTAGCAGGAGGATAACACGGTGTAGACAGCACCGATTGGTTAGTTTCTCTCTACTGACAGACCTTCACATTTACAAACAACAGAGCTAAGTGTTGGAATAGACCGAATTCTCCTTTAAGGTTTGTTTTCTTTACATGTGCAGTGTATTCTGTGAATTAAAGTTGTTAAAACATTGCTGTTGATAGCTGGATGGATTCCTGCATTATTAATGACACCTGCGTGCCACAACTGGAGAAGTGTTTGCCCCCCTTGTGTGGAGAGGCCATGGTTGTTCCATTGATTATTGAATTATGTTACTGCACTTTCAATTCTTGGTAAATAAACATAATGCAGACAAAATAAATGTAGTTCATTCAATGAATCCAGTACACCCTGTTCCTCAGTGAAGTTAAAGATGTTTATAAAGTGTCTAGATACAACTCTATTGAGTTCTGCCCATAGTCTCTCAATCCTTTGGTTGTGGACTGATACACCTGTAATAAGCCTGTTCAAGCCTCTTTCCCACATAAAACGGGCAATATTTATATTTTCCATACCATGCTCACATCTGACCCTTAAGGGCAAGCCAAAGTTCTGTTCTGTATGCTTGGACTTGAAAAATGAAGAATATCAGATGAATGTGCATTGTGGTTGAAGCAAGGGTCAAAGTACTTCAAACTGAGCAAAACCACATGCACTTCCCTGTGCCCTGTACAGCTTTTTATAGTTTATGCAAAATGTGCGTGTAAGAGAGCATTTCTCTTGTTTAGAGTGTTTCACTTGTATGTGTGAGAGCGTTTCAGTAGTGTGTATGAGAGTGTTTCAGTAGTGTGTGTGAGAGCGTTTCAGTAGTGTGTGTGAGAGTGTTTCAGTAGTGTGTATGAGAGCGTTTCAGTAGTGTGTGTGAGAGTGTTTCAGTAGTGTGTGTGAGAGCCTTCACTTGTATGTATGAGAGCGTTTCAGTAGTGTGTGTGAGAGTGTTTCAGTAGTGTGTGTGAGAGCGTTTCAGTAGTGTGTGTGAGAGCGTTTCAGTAGTGTGTGTGAGAGCGTTTCAGTAGTGTGTGTGTGAGAGCGTTTCAGTAGTGTGTGTGAGAGTGTTTCAGTAGTGTGTGTGAGAGCGTTTCAGTAGTGTGTGTGAGAGCGTTTCAGTAGTGTGTATGAGAGCGTTTCAGTAGTGTGTGTGAGAGCGTTTCAGTAGTGTGTGTGAGAGCGTTTCAGTAGTGTGTATGAGAGCGTTTCAGTAGTGTGTGTGAGAGCGTTTCACTTGTATGTATGAGAGCATTTCAGTAGTGTGTGTGAGCGAATAATCCTCTAGTTTTTTATGTGAGAGTGTTTCAGTAGTGTATGTAAGAGCATTTCACATGTGTTTGTGAGAGGTAATTCTGAATAAAGTCCCTGACGGCCCCTCATATCAATCAGCGTCACACACACACACACACACACACACACACACACACACACACACACACACACACACACACACACACACACACGCCGGGGAATTCACCGCAGCACATGCACGTTTATTTTTATTAGTATTTAGGCTTTCATAAAACTCTTTAGAGCCTCCAGCCGATAACGCTACACTCTCAAATTATAAAAATAAAGTTCTTCCAGAAGGATCAGCTGACTTTAATACATCAGGAAATCTGTGTGTGTGTGTGTGTGTGTGTATAGAGAGAGAGAGAGAGAGAGAGAGAGAGAGAAAGAAAGATTGGGAGAGAGGGAGAAAGATAGCGAGAAAGAGGGAAAGAGGAGAGAAAGGAAAGAGAGAGATGAGAGAGAGAGGAGAAAGAAGGAGAGAGAAAGAGTGGGAGAGCGACAGAGAGAGAGGGAGAGAGAGGAGAGAGAGAGAGAGAGATGAGAGATGGAGAGAGGGAGAGCGAGAGATGGAGAGAGAGGGAGAGCGAGAGGGAGAGAGAGAGAGATGGAGAGAGAGGGAGAGAGAGAGAAAGAAAGATTGGGAGAGAGGGAGAAAGATAGCGAGAAAGAGGGAAAGAGGAGAGAAAGGAAAGAGAGAGATGAGAGAGAGAGGAGAAAGAAAGAGTGGGAGAGCAACAGAGAGATGAGGGAGAGAGATGGAGAGAGAGAGATGGAGAGAGATGGAGAGAGAGA
>JABXJD010000101.1:352500-355000 GCA_013375575.1 Percina caprodes | reverse complement strand
CGAGAACCAGTCTGTGAGTCAACTTAACAGCCTCAGATCTTAAGTATTAGTCAAAATAATTCATAATTTCTGCTTTTTTTTCAAATTCAAAACCAGTTTTATGTAATTTAAATTAGGGTTATTGACCATGAATAAAAAAAAAACATTGAGAAAAGGGACAAAAACAAAAATGCAGAAAAAAGCGCCAAAAATGCAGAAAAAAGCGCCAAAAATGCAGAAAAAAAGCGCCAAAAATGCAGAAAAAAAGCGGCCAAAATGCAGAAAAAAGCGGCCAAAATGCAGAAAAAGCGCCAAAATGCAGAAAAAAGCGCCAAAATGCAGAAAAAGCGGCCAAAATGCAGAAAAAGCGCCAAAATGCAGAAAAAAGCGCCAAAAATGCAGAAAAAGCGGCAAAATGCAGAAAAAGCGCCAAAATGCAGAAAAAGCGCCCAAAATGCAGAAAAAAGCGCCAAAATGCAGAAAAAAGCGCCAAAATGCAGAAAAAAGCGCCAAAAATGCAGAAAAAAGAGCCAAAAACACAGAAAAAAGCAGCCTTCTTAGTGTTGATAAAAAACGAAATAAATATAAAATAAATAAAGAAATGTTGATTTTGATGCTCCCATAGCAACGCCCATAGCTCCCATTGGGCCGAAAACGAAAATAATGTGAATCTTAAAAGTGGCGTTTGGATGGATGGATGGATAGAGGGATAGAGAACTAGAGAGAGAGATAGATGGATGGAGGAGAAATATTACGGGTCATCACAGAAAAACGAGCCAGAGAGAGAGAGAAAGAGTTGAGAGAGAGAGAGAGAGAGAGAGAGAGAGGGAGATTAGATTCCTACGTTATCCCGTTAGAACATATCTGCAGGAATAAGTCTGCAGCACCGCGGCAACAGGCTGCTGTTCATATCTGAGGAGGGGCGGGGGGGCAGGGGATGGCATCTGGACATGTTTCTAAATATTTGTGCGTGGGGGGGCATTCAAATGGCTCTCGACTAATGAACACACACACACACACACACACACACACACACACACACACACACACACACACACACACACACACACCAAGAGGCGGACAGCCAGCATGGAGAAGAATTACCGGCGTTGATTGGAAATGCTTCTGCTCATTATGATGATGTGCAACCCGTCTGCCCCCACCATGTAGGAGTGTGTGCGTGTCTGCGAAGCACCAGTGCACGCACACACACACACACACACACACACACACACACACACACACACACACACACACACACACACACACACACACACACACACACACACACACACACACTTCCTCTTTACATCCTGGTCTTGTCGCTCCTGGTCCAATCAGCAGCTGGGGAATGTGGTTTCTATGGTAATGAGCGTTGGGTCGAGGGGTCGCAGAAGATGAGGGAACACGCTGGAATAAATCTACACTTCATGATAACGCGACCCCTCTCCTCCTCTTCTTTTTGCTCCTTCATCACCTCCTTTCATTTCATCTCCTCTGGAGCTCTTTGTCTTCCCTTCTTTCATGATTCACAAACCACCTCCTCTATTCCCCCCCCCATCTACTTCCATTTCCTCTCTCTGAATCCAGTAACTCCCTAACTGTCCTCCTGCCTCCCATCCTTCCTCCTCCTCCTGCCTCCCATCCTTCCTCCTCCTCCTGCCTCCCATCCTTCCTCCTCCTCCTCCTCCTGCCTCCCATCCTTCCTCCTCCTCCTGCCTCCCATCCTTCCTCCTCCTCCTGCCTCCCATCCTTCCTCCTTCTCCTCCTCCTCCTGCCTCCCATCCTTCCTCCTCCTCCTCCTCCTCCTCCTCCTGCCTCCCATCCTTCCTCCTCCTCCTGCCTCCCATCCTTCCTCCTCCTCCTGCCTCCCATCCTTCCTCCTTCTCCTCCTCCTCCTGCCTCCCATCCTTCCTCCTCCTCCTCCTCCTCCTGCCTCCCATCCTTCCTCCTCCTCCTGCCTCCCATCCTTCCTCCTCCTCCTGCCTCCCATCCTTCCTCCTTCTCCTCCTCCTCCTGCCTCCCATCCTTCCTCCTCCTCCTGCCTCCCATCCTTCCTCCTCCTCCTGCCTCCCATCCTTCCTCCTCCTCCTGCCTCTTTTTGGGTGTACAAATGGTTGATAAATGGAAGTTTGCAACTGGTCTATGTCTTGGAGTACACTCTAAACGGAGATTTGGCAGAAAGGCTGGGTCTATAAACTGGGGATTTTGGGATGTAAAACTGGGTTCATAAACTGGAGATTTGTGGCGTGCATCTCTATAAAGTTGAGATTTTGAATGTGTAGATTTGGGGTTCTGGGCAGAAAGGATGGGTCTATAAACTGGGGGTTTTGAATGTGTATATTTGGGGTTCAGGACTGGTCTTTAATGTTGACGTTTGGGGGTGTAGGACTGGTCTATTTACTGAGATTTAAGACATGTCTTGGCATGTATAACTGGAGATTTGGCAGAAAGGATGGGTCTATAAACTGGGGGTTTTGAATGTGTAGATTTGGGGTTCAGGACTGGTCTTTAATGTTGA
>JABXJD010000101.1:327500-347500 GCA_013375575.1 Percina caprodes | reverse complement strand
CGTTCTGCTGCTAGGCTAGCGCTCCTAAGGGAATGTTTTCAGTTTTTCAGATTAATGTCGACAGGCACTCGGGGGTCCTCGTCTACCCACCGCTAAGTCTCAGCTAGATGAGAATTGAAAATCTGCAACTTTCCCTCTTTAGCGTTTAGCTTAGCATAGCGCCATAGCAGCCATAAACACTGGCTTGGCTGTCATTCTCCCAAGCTCCACCCTTTTCTCCATTTATGGTCACTTCTGGTTTCAAAAAACTGGGATAGCGACAGCAAAATGCTAACATGAGGCTTCACAACGGCATCCTAAAACCAAAGGCTGACGCCACAGATCACGCGTGTGATGTTTTACAGCTGATGAAGAACGAGTCCGGGTCGGCTCGTTAACCCAACTTCCTGTCCCGATGAGCCTCAGGTGGGCGGAGCAATCTCGGATCTGATATCAATTATTACTCTGCTCTGAGCGACTTTTCTAGTTCTGTCAGCAGCAGCGAGTCCTCAGAGACACACACACACACACACACACACACACACACACACACACACACACACACAGAAACACAAAGACACGCACACACACACACACAGGCTCACACACGTGCACACAGAAACACAAAGACACGCACACACATGCACACACACATGTGCATATACAGACACACACACACACACGTGCTTACACACACACACACACACACACACACACACAAACATGCACGCACGTGTGCGCACACACACACACACACACACACAAACCCACATAAACAATCACACGCAGGCGCACACGGATACATGCACACACGCAAAAACGTACCAACGAACGCGTGCAAGCACACACACACACACACACACACACACACACACACACACACACACACACACACACACACACACACACACACCAGTCTAATTAACATGTCGACGTCTTTATTAAGGAAACAGGCAGCCGGCTCTGTTCTCATTACAGCCGCTCAGGTGGAATAACTCTCCTCTCTGACAGACATTAATCATCTCGTCTCATTCTCTCTTCCTTCAGCTGTTATTCTGGGGGGAGAAAACGAAGCGAGATCAGCGAGGAGGCACGTTAACTACGAGAGAAAACAACCGGGGGGGGGGGGAATCATTAAAACACGGCGGGGTCAGCAGGGCTGGATGGATCAGCTGTCTACAGCTGAACTGAGTTATATTTCTCACTGGAGGCTCTAATCTGGAATATTCTCAGTTTTCTAGTCTCTTCTCTCCACGTAATATCTTTGGGGTGTGGACAAAACGAGACATTTGAGCATATATATATATATATATGCTAAATGAAGGTAGAGATGTTGCCTGTAATGTTTCTTGGAAGCATCATCCGTGCATCATCATGTCCGATCACCAGAGTCTGATTCACACGTTATTCTCAGAGATGTAACCCCGCAGTCCGCCTCCCGGGTCAACCTCCTCCGTCGGCCAAGACATGACCAACCGGCTGCCTGCTGGGTCCCACATGGACGTTATTAATTACTAATCAGGGCTGTTGTTTGTCCTTCATGTCCTAGACTAGCTTTCCCTCAGATACAGTATTAGGGACCACTAAGGTCTATATAAAGAGACTTCAGATACAGTATTAGGGACCACTAAGGTCTATATAAAGAGACTTCAGATACAGTATTAGGGACCACTAAGGTCTATATAAAGAGACTTCAGATACAGTATTAGGGACCACTAAGGTCTATATAAAGAGACTTCAGATACAGTATTAGGGACCACTAAGGTCTATATAAAGATACTTCAGATACAGTATTAGGGGACCACTAAGGTCTATATAAAGAGACTTCAGATACAGTATTAGGGACCACTAAGGTCTATATAAAGAGACTTCAGATACAGTATTAGGGACCACTAAGGTCTATATAAAGAGACTTCAGATACAGTATTAGGGACCACTAAGGTCTATATAAAGAGACTTCAGATACAGTATTAGGGACCACTAAGGTCTATATAAAGAGACTTCAGATACAGTATTAGGGGACCACTAAGGTCTATATAAAAGAGACTTCAGATACAGTATTAGGGACCACTAAGGTCTATATAAAAGAGACTTCAGATACAGTATTAGGGACCACTAAGGTCTATATAAAGAGACTTCAGATACAGTATTAGGGACCACTAAGGTCTATATAAAGAGACTTCAGATACAGTATTAGGGACCACTAAGGTCTATATAAAGAGACTTCAGATACAGTATTAGGGGACCACTAAGGTCTATATAAAAGAGACTTCAGATACAGTATTAGGGACCACTACACACTAAAAAACGCTGGGTTATTTTAATAACCCAAATGCTGGGTTAAGGCTGTTGGGTCTGAGGTTGGGTTGATTTAAACCAACGTTGGGTCAAAGACTGTAACCCAACGCGATGGGTCAAACCAAAGCGGCTCATTCTTCCGCCATTTCTGGACAGAAGGCCCCAGGACATCGACGACCACAGCTCCGGTAAGTCGTGGGAAACTTTAGGACGGTAAAACAATACAAATATGTTAAAATAACCATACAATTTTCGTGATAATGTGAACTGAAAGACATGTTAGCATTAACGTAGCTGTCTGTATGGTTAACCGTAACGTTAGTTCACTTTAGCTAACGCCAGCTAGCGAGCTATAAGGCTAAGCTAGCGCGATAGGACATAACCGTTAGCGGTTAACTGTTAGCTCAAACTCATCTTGTATCTAGCTAGCTAACTGCCTCTCCTCTAACGTTAGCTAGTAAATCTCTAGTTTTCTATATCGCTATTTGTGGTTCCTGTAAACACACTAACACCCTTACACGGAATTAATTAACTATATAACGTTAATGTTATGAGTAGCTGTTATTTAGCGTCCGCACGTCGTTGACGCACTTGACAGTGAGGATGACGCAGGTAAAATGGACCGTTAGCGCTAACGTTATAGCCTGAGCTCTAAAGCTATAAAACTGATAATAACGCGAAACATGACGATGATAAAGTAAAGAGACTTGTTCTCTCTTATGTGTTAAGCAGGCTAACAGTTACAAGGTACGTTTGTGTTTAGGGTTACTTCTGTATTGTTAATATGTAGCTACGATAATGTTAGCTAACAGCAGGCTGCAGTGAGTCAGCATATAGCTAGCTAGCTAACAGCCTGGCTGCAGTGAGTCAGCATATAGCTAGCTAGCTAATGCTAATCAAGTTATTGTGATAATGTTATTGTGATTAAAATCCAGTGAGTACATAATGACCTCCTGTAGTGTTGCTGAGCTGTAGGATGAGTGTGATGGTCTGACAAAGCGAGACTGTTGAACTAAAGTTAGCATTAGCAGCTATCTGCTTGTTCTCACATTCAGTCTTTTTAACCATTGATTAGCATGACTAATAGACTCTGTAACCTGAGCTCTGAAGAAAATGCTGTACTATGGAAATATGTATTACAGTATCTTAGGTGATACACGCTTCAATAGGATGGAAAAAGTTGCATTTTAAGATATTTTACTGAATATTTTTAGCTGTTTTTGTGTTGATTTGCAGTCTTAAAAGTGCCAAACGATTTGAGGGATGTTCCAGTCTGGACTCCACTGGGCCGGGCTGCTGAGGCTGGGCATTAGTTCTGTAATATTTACATTATGTAAAATGTTGATAGTCTTTGCTAGGTTCATCTAAAAATGCAATGGTTATTCCCTATTGAAAAGTAATCATGTGAATGTACACTGTTATAGTGTTTACTGTATGCTATAGTATCCATATTAATGAATACATAATTATACAAAAAAATCTTAGATATTCTCTCATTTGGGTATTTAGCATGCGAGATTACAGTGTTGAATCTAAACGGTCAACGTGAGCGCTCTAGTGGTTATGATGGTACTTCTTGTGTCAGTGCTACTATGTTGGTCGACATGGCCGATGAGCTATAGAACAATCCATAAGTGATAAATCATATGTGACCCTAAAAATATCTCTCTTCATTTCTAAAAGATGGATGATTTTGTGAAGGAGAAACTTGTTGAATGGACCCTGCCTGAGCTGATCCCTGCGTTTGAAGGTATTCTACAGTACTCACTTTAATTCTGGGGGTTTAAAACAAATTTAGGTAAAGACCATCTTGCAGCTGGTAATAAATACAGTGTAGCTTGCTTTATACATGTTTATATGTGTTTGTCAACCCAACAAAATTTTTATGTAACTATTGGTAATATATACAATTAATGTTGTGTTTTGCAGCTGAGCAGATTGATAGAGAGAGCTTTTATCTCTTGGACGGAACCAGCTTGACCTCCTGATACCTCTCCTTGGGCCACGGCTAAAATTTCAGCGCCAGCTCAAAAAGTTGCTTGAGGTACGCATAGAGTCATAGGTCTGCACAAATGGGTTACGTGTGCTTCAAGTGTAGAAGATCTGTTGGCAATGACATAAGACATTTTTGGCCATCTGAGAGTGATACATGATGTTCACTCCACATCAACATATTTCCAGTGCGCTCAAGTTGGGTGCCATCGCTCATTTAATCACATGAGATCGTTTAGGAGACACCTGCTGGGCCATGCTGTTGAATTTGAAGTTGTAACAGAGGAAGAAAATTCTTCAGTTGAACTTCCTGACAGGTCTGCAGATCCACAACGTGATGTGGTTCTGTCAACCTGTGAGGTAGAGTGCAGTGAGACTTCAGTGGAGGAATGGGATGAATTAGAGGATGACAACATCAAAGACAGAGTTGCACTCTTCTTAGCTAGGTTGAAGTCTAAGTCATCACAGACATTTAGTGGGATTAGGGATGTTGTTGAACACACATCTAGTCTAATCAGAGATGTAGTTGGTAGTCTAAAGAGAAAAACTGTCTCTTTTAAGAGAGATAGGCCACTCTGAGACTCTTAAAGCAGAGGAACTGCTAGAGCAATTTGCATTAGCTGCTGAACCATTTCAGGGCTTTGAATCGGAGTACAGGCAAATGAAGTATTTCACCCAGTCTGGATACTTTGTACAGCCAGAAGCAGTACCTCTCCTGGATTTTCCTACATGCAAGAAACTGATCGTGAGAAAGGTACTGTGAAACAAGTTGCAGTTAGGGACAACTTCCAGTATGTTCCACTAAAACCTATGCTGAAGCTTATCTTGGAAAGTCAGGGAACAATGGAGAAAATCTTAGATTGGAGAAAGCGTGAAACTTCTGCCATTCAGGATTTTAGAGATGGCACAGTCTTTTGTACCAATCCTCTTTTTTCCAAAGAGTTCTCTATTCCACTGGTACTTTACAACGATGATTGTGAGATGGTGAATCCACTTGGCTCTAAAACTTCAGTCCACAAGCTTGGTTTTATCTATTTCACCATTAAATGCTTGCCACCAGAGTATCTGTCTAGCTTGAAGTCTCAGTTCTTGTTAGCAGTGTACAAGACTGATGATGTGAAAACGTATGGAATGAATGCTGTTCTAGAGCCAATTGTGAATGAGATTAGGGACCTGGAGCTGAATGGTATTCAGATTGAAACCACACTTTTAAAGGCATTGTGAAGGCTGGAGTGGCACAGGTGTGTGGGGATAACCTTGGACTTAATAGCATCCTTGGTTACTCAGAAAGCTTTTCAGCCAATAGTGTGTGTCGGTGGTGTCGGGCACACAGAGCGGTTTTGAGGGCGCAAACTGTTGAGGATCCCTCATCGCTGCGTGATAAGGTGTACTACAACTCAGACTCTCTTCTAAACAACCCAACTGAAACTGGCATCAAAAGAGACTGTGCCCTGAACAAGTTGCAGTTTTACCATGTAACCGACAACGTAGCTCCTGATGTAATGCACGACATCCTTGAGGGAGTTGGTGGTTTTGAAATGAAGCTTGTGCTCAATTCATTGATAGAGCAAAAATTCATAACCCTTGAGCAGCTGAACTATAGACTGACCAGCTTTGACTATGGGTTTTGCGATGGCTGCAACAAGCCGTCTGCCATCAAACCCCAGGACTTAAAAATCCTGATGGGGCCCTTAGGCAAACGGCATCACAAACTTGGTGTCTACTAAGACTGCTGCCGCTGATGATTGGGGATTTGGTTCCAGAGGGTAACCAACACTGGGAATTGTTCCTTTCATTACTGTGCTGTATGGAGTTGATCTTTTCTCCTGCACTGACGCATGGGGCAATCATCTTTTGGGGTATCTTATCCAGGAACACCATTGTCTTTTTTTAGACCTCTACCCCAACAGACACTTGAAGCCTAAACATCATTTCATGCTTCATTATCCAAGAGCCATCAGGAAATTGGGGCCCATAGTTCACTTCTGGTCTATGCGTTTTGAAGCAAAGCATGGGTTTTTCAAACGAGTAAGCCACGTGACCTGCAATTTTAGGAATATTTGTAAAACCCAGGCCTACAGACATCAGATAATGATGTGCTATACTCTGCTGACCGGCCAAATGTTCTCCCATGAGTTTGAAGTTGGGCCAGGATGCGTGACACTGCTTGGTACAATAGAGGATTTTGGGAAGATGAGTGGGTTTGAGGGAATTCCTGCTTTTACAGAAGTTTATGTGCCATCTTGGCTTAGGTACAAGGGTACTAGCTACCGGCCAGGAATGACACTTCTGGTATCTCACTCTCCTGATGGTGAGCCTAATTTTGGAACCATTCAGAGAATTGTAGTAATGAACTCAAAAGTCAGAGTCATTGAAAAACTGGGAAACGACAGGCTTTGAAAGGCATTATTTCGCCTTCACTGTGTTTCCTACCTCAGCAATTGAGGCAGTTGACATTGATTCCATTGATGACTATCACCCCCTCCATGTTGTAAGGTCCCACAACAAAAACAACAATGACCATTACATTTCGTTGAAATACAGACTATTTTGAACATAGAATGTAATCTAGGGAATACTGTATATAGTTGGTAATCTTCTAAGCATTTACGTATTTGCGTAGAACTATGACATGCGCTGCTTTATTTATTGCAACTCATCTTAGTAATATGATCTATAATCAGACTTGAAACTGCTGTGGAAATGTTATATCAACTAGTAAGTATACTAAGCAATAACACATGTTAATTTTTTTAAACCAATTTATACCATTTGATGGAATGGAACATGGTATTAAAGATTTAATTTCATTGATATACTTTTAGAATTCAAACCCCAGCCCTGAAACAGCTGCCTGCTCAACAGCCCCAGAATCACCTACAGAGCAACACAGAGTTTCTGTGGAACAAGGAGCAACATTTGTAAGTTCATTTGTTTATCTTGAATAACCTATTTTTAATTGAGTGAGAAGCTTTTTAAAAGATTCACTTTGATTGGAGGACAATAGTCATAATATTCATATATACGTGCATACTTTCTTTCTCTGTTCCTTAATCATTTTTATAGAATATCCGTGAGATCCTTAACAAGACAACTGATGGAAAATGCATGGTTCTCAGTCTGGAGGAACAGAATCATATATCAATTAAGGAAAGATGTTCCATGGTCCGGATGCTTGTGTCCCACTTAATTGAACACTTTGGAGAGAAGTAAGTTTTTAGACACAGATTATTTTTATTTTACATAATGTTTTACTAATGAGAATTGCATCTAAACTACTTATCTCATCCTTTTGATCTGGGATCATTTAGTGCAATCATGGTTTATTTTAATTTTATATAATTTCTTTTATGATTACTGTGAAATAACATTATATATATATATCAATATATTGTATTTCGTGGTAGTATTTAATGCTAATAAAATGCATATTGTTGTAAAGTCCATCTTCAGGTGTAAAGGCTCTGCTGGCATCGTCTATTGTGGATCAGTTTCCATGCCTGAGGGACTGTCAAGGCACAGGCTATGTAAGTTTAACAAACAATAATGAACTGACCTAAAGCAAATGTGACAACCCCTACTAGGACTGTGACGGTTGCAAAAGCAGTGTATCATGGGATATGGGGTTAATCGCAACCCCTCCTGTTACGAGTAGCCTGCAGGTTTCCTAGATCAGTGACAGTGTGGCTGCAGAAGGAAAGCGGCGGTGAGAATAGAGTATATGAGTGAGGCTGTGAGGAAAAGCGAGAGGAAAAAGACATAGCAAAGATAATGCAAAGTAAGTTAAAAAACAGAACATCAAGCTTCTCAAGACAGGGTGGCTTCATAAATCATTTGTGTTCTAAACTTTAGGACGCATGGTTCACCCCAGGGAGAAGCCATAAACCTGCAACAGGCTTTCTGGAAGAGCGTCTCCGCAATGTCCGAAAAAGGCTCCACTCTGGCAGACGAGTACATTTAACATCACAAGTGCCACAACACACCCAAGTCATCCTGCCAGGTAGGCCTACAGCAACATGTCTTGCTCCTCCATTTAGAAGTCAATTAGACTTATCCTCTACCCTGTTTGTAACGTACTTCTTTCTTCAACTCTATGGCCAGTTTCATATATAGAGATTTAACTCTTTACGTAACTCTTCATTTTGTTTGTAGTCTAGGGCTAAACTAGATTCTTGTATGGGAAACCGACCCACCCTATTCAAAAATTAGATGTCTTAATATGTCACAACTTGGTAGAACTTATTAATTTCTCTGCTCATCACAGAACCAACTATAACTCCAGAGCGGGCCATCCAATTGACGGAGTGGCTGAAAAATAACATCTGGCCCCAGTCCCAGGTTGGCCAACACATGTTGGAGACTGCTCTCCATCGGGCCCAGTGGATCCGAGCTAATGGGACTACATCACTGCTAGACATTATCACAGAGTTCCCACGCTTAGTGGACACTCCAGGCATGGTGAGCTACAATCTTACAAAATTACTTTGAGTCAGTCGTTGTTTGTGTCTTACATATTCTTTTGCATCTTTGCCTTCTACTGTACTTAGATTTATCAGGATTTCTCAGTATTGCATCCGGAGTCCTCTGGGAGACTAACCGAGAACTGGAACCCTCTGTTCTCAGCCAAGATAATTTGCATGGCCAAGAAAGAGAAGACAGCTGACCTTCTCACCAACCTACATTTGCTCTCAGGAGGTATTTACGTTTAAAAAAGATCTTGTTAACACTTTATATACCTGAAGGTGGTTAGGGTTAGGAAATGACTTGCGCCAAAAACACAGAAGATGCGGAAGCGCCATGAACTGGAGCTACTTTTATTCAGGACTGTTTTTATTCTTCTGCCTGTTCCCGCAGTTGGATCCTGGACACACCTCAAAAATTAGACATATTTTGTCTTTAACAAATATTGCCCCCCCTGCGATTTGGATGTTGCACTAGTTCATGATACGATTTTCCATAAAATTGCGATTAGTTGTGCAGCCCTAGTCCCATTGTAGTCCTCTAGTTCACAGTCCAGTCAGCTTTGCTGGTGCCAACTAAATCAGCCCAGCATAGTTGAATGGACCTTTTATGAATTCACAAATAAATTGTCCAATTCTATGCTGCATATGTTAATTACGAATATGTTTAATATTGCATTTTATTTTATAACATTTTTATAATTTTTACAGACAAACAAGGCGATATAGCTTTGCAGCTGCTGACAATTCTACTCCCAACTGCACCTTACAGACTGGGGAGAAGAATTGTCCGTCCCAGCAGCCTGGAGACGCGCAGGGCGTTCATCGATGTCCAGCCTGTGAGTTCAGACCGTCACTTTTAATATCCTTCACATCCATAGTAGCATTTACTGTTTTCATATCCAGTAATCTGTTTATTGGATATCAGCTCATATAATGAGGTTTTATATCTGATTAATCAAGTTTCCTTGCGTTTTGTTTCATGTTGATGTGTTTTATTCTTGAAATCTAGGACTAGGCAAAGGCTAACTAGGCTTGTTAAGAATCTTGTATTTTTATTTATTCATTCTTTTTGTTTGTTTTTGCTCAGATTGCGACCAACATGGCAGAGTACCTGATGAGATCCACCACAGAGCACCCATACGTTCTAATGCTGGGGAAGGACATCAGTGTTCACAGGCTTTTGTCATCGTGAATGGGGCAGCCTTGGAGCAGCCGTCTCTTTTGGCTGCTGTGGATGTCTGTTTCAAGGCGTTTTTTGTGTTTGATGTCGGTTATCCAAAACCTTGTGCTACAGTTTGGGAGTTCATCCAGACGACCGTGTTTCAGATACCAGGACATGAATCAAACGCTGTCAAATTAATGCGAGCTCAGATTGCTACTATGTAGTTTAAAAGCGCCCATTCTCATTTTCCGGTTGATAACTGTATTTTGAGGTTGGACCAGAATAGGTTTCCATGGTTACATTTTCAAAAAACACCATATTTTTGTTGTACTGCACATTGCTGCAGATCCTGTTTTCTCTTGTTTTATCTCCAGAGTGAGAGACAGGAAGTAGTTGTTTTGAGACAGGAAGTAGTTGTTTTGGAGATTCTGAGACAGGAAGTAGTTGTTTTGGAGATTCTGAGACAGGAAGTAGTTGTTTTGAGACAGGAAGTAGTTGTTTTGGAGATTCTGAGACAGGAAGTAGTTGTTTTGGAGATTCTTGTTTTGGAGATTCTGGTCCACCAGTGGCTGTTGGAGCAGTGTTTCCATTGAGAACGAGCTAGCATGCTACAGTTAGCCACCAAATTTAAAAGTTGGTTTGAAAGTTCAATGCATGAAGTTCAGTGACACATCACATGTTTTAAATCAAAAATGTAAAATTATTTTTGTATTCTCTTATTCTACTTTTAATGTTGACTTTTAACTGAAATTAATTGTAATGTTTAATTTTGTCTGAAGTTAAATATTCGCTTGAAGCAATAAAACAAAATGCTGGGATGTTCTTGATTATTTCATAATTTCATCAAAACATTTCTTAATGCAAAAATAAATACAGATAACCCAGAATATGGGTTGTATTTTTCTAACCCATTTTAGGTCGTTTTAACCCAACAACATGGTTATTTTAACCAATTGTTGGGTAGAAAAAAATAACCCAACATGCTGGGTCAAAGCCATAACCCAACCCTGCTGGGTCAGAACAACCCAGCGATGGATCGGTCCATATTTGACCCAGCACTGGGTTACCAATATGACCCAAGTTGGGTTATTTTTGACCCAGCAGTTTTAAGAGTGTAAGGTCTATATAAAGAGACTTCAAAAACAGTATTAGGGACCACTAAGGTCTATATAAAAGAGACTTCAGATACAGTATTAGGGACCACTAAGGTCTATATAAAGAAACTTCAGATACAGTATTAGGGACCACTAAGGTCTATATAAAGAGACTTCAGATACAGTATTAGGGACCACTAAGGTCTATATAAAGAGACTTCAGATACAGTATTAGGGACCACTAAGGTCTATATAAAGAGACTTCAGATACAGTATTAGGGGACCACTAAGGTCTATATAAAGAGACTTCAGATACAGTATTAGGGACCACTAAGGTCTATATAAAAGAGACTTCAGAGACAGTATTAGGGACCACTAAGGTCTATATAAAGAGACTTCAGATACAGTATTAGGGACCACTAAAGGTCTATATAAAGAGACTTAAGATACAGTATTAGGGACCACTAAGGCCTATATAAAAGAGACTTCAGATACAGTATTAGGGGACCACTAAGGTCTATATAAAGAGACTTCAGATCCAGTATTAGGGACCACTAAGGTCTATATAAAGAGACTTCAGATACAGTATTAGGGACCACTAAGGTCTATATAAAGAGACTTCAGATACAGTATTAGGGACCACTAAGGTCTATATAAAGAGACTTCAGATACAGTATTAGGGACCACTAAGGTCTATATAAAGAGACTTCAGATACAGTATTAGGGACCACTAAGGTCTATATAAGAGACTTCAGATACAGTATTAGGGGACCACTAAGGTCTATATAAAGAGACTTCAGATACAGTATTAGGGACCACTAAGGTCTATATAAAGAGACTTCAGATACAGTATTAGGGACCACTAAGGTCTATATAAAGAGACTTCAGATACAGTATTAGGGACCACTAAGGTCTATATAAAGAGACTTCAGATACAGTATTAGGGACCACTAAGGTCTATATAAAAGAGACTTCAGATACAGTATTGGGGACCACTAAGGTCTATATAAAGAGACTTCAGATACAGTATTAGGGACCACTAAGGTCTATATAAAGAGACTTCAGATACAGTATTAGGGACCACTAAGGTCTATATAAAGAGACTTCAGATACAGTATTAGGGACCACTAAGGTCTATATAAAGAGACTTCAGATACAGTATTAGGGGACCACTAAGGTCTATATAAAGAGACTTCAGATACAGTATTAGGGGCCACCAGTTAATAAGTGTTACGTAGCGTTGAACATTGAAAAAAGCATCAAGAGTGATGAAAAGGGGAACAAAAACGTAAGAAAAAGTTAAAAAACAAACAATTAAAAACGTTGATTTTCAATTTCAACGGGAAGACAGCACGAGGGTTAAAGGTCAGCCTGTCTAACAGGAAGTCACCGGCCGAGTGCAGACGGATCATTAAGCTCCTCTCAGCTTCGTCCTCCGTGTCTCACGGAGGAAACACCGACAGCCGTGACCTCCTTCCTTTCCCTCCGCCCGACCCTGACAGCCAACATGTTCTTCCTTCAAACGCCCCAAAGCTGCCAGACGACCTTTCCTCCCCCGTGCTCGGCTACTTTTTTACAAAGAGGAACACAAACGTGCTGAAAAGGTGAAGCAGAGATATTCCTCCGGAGAGGATTTGTTCTCGTCCGTTAACGAACATCCAGCTGCACTTTAATCCCCTCACACATGTCAGGGGTGGCATGTAGGTTCATGTACTGCAGTACTGTACTTACCCTCACCTTAACCCGTACCCTCACACTCACCTTAACCCTTACCTTAACCCTCACCTTAACCCTTACCTTAACCCGTACCCTCACACTCAACTTAACCCTTACCTTAACCCGCACCTTACCCTCACCTTAACCCTTACCTTAACCCTGCCTTACCTTAACCCTTACCCTCACCTTAACCCTTACCTTAACCCGCCCTTACCTTAACCCTTACCTTAACCCGTACCCTTACCCTCACCTTAACCCTTACCTTAACCCGTACCCTTACCTTAACCCTTACCTTAACCCGTGCCCTTACCTTAACCCTTACCTTAACCCGTACCCTCACCCTCACCTTAACCCTTACCTTAACCCTCACCTTAACCCTTACCTTAACCCGTGCCCTTACCCTCACCTTAACCCTTACCTTAACCCGTACCCTTACCTTAACCCTTACCCTCACCTTAACCCTTACCTTAACCCCTTACCCTCAACTTAACCTAACCTCAACCCTTACTTAACTTAACCTCACCTTAACTCTTAACCTCACCCTTACCGTAACCTGTACCCTAACTTCAACCCTTACCCTTACTTAACTTAACCTTACCTTATATTAACCCTAAAAACAAATCTTAACCCTCAAACAGCCCTTTAAAGTTGTGGGGTCCAGCATTTGTCCCCACAAAGCTACCGGGACCCCACAAGTATACTGGACACCTGGTTTTAGGTCTGTGCTGTGCTTTGCTCGCTCAGTTCTTATTAGATCAAACTAATAAAGCAGAAACGCTGCAATAAGAACACGGAGTCTCATATAAATTGAGTCCATCTGGCTAATGTTTGACTGGTGCAGCTGGTTTAACGAGGCGGACGCCTGCAGGCGGACAGGTACGCCCGTTAGCTCGTTAGACGCAGACATGGAGGTATAAATACTTTACAGTGGCTTAAACTGGGGCCTCCAGGACGGAGAACAGGGTGAAAGCATTTTATTACTTTATATAAAATTTGTACTTAAATCTTGAATAGTATATATATATATATATATATATATATATATATATATATATATATATATATATATATATATATAAAAAATGTAAAAAAACTTAGAAAATTCACCTTTAAGGACACCAATTTTCTTTGTAAATGAATAATGTATCATAAATAAATAAATACACCCCTTATGTTAAAATACAGGGGGCATAAGTATACACCCCCCTATGTTAAAATACAGGGGCATAAGTATACACCCCCTATGTTAAAATACAGGGGCATAAGTATACACCCCCCTATGTTAAAATACAGGGGCATAAGTATACACCCCTATGTTAAAATACAGGGCATAAGTATACACCCCTATGTTAAAATACAGGGGCATAAGTATACACCCCTATGTTAAAATACAGGGGCATAAGTATACACCCCCTATGTTAAAATACAGGGGCATAAGTATACACCCCTATGTTAAAATACAGGGGCATAAGTATACACCCCCTATGTTAAAATACAGGGGCATAAGTATACACCCCTATGTTAAAATACAGGGGCATAAGTATACACCCCTATGTTAAAATACAGGGGCATAAGTATACACCCCTATGTTAAAATACAGGGGCATAAGTATACACCCCTATGTTAAAATACAGGGGCATAAGTATACACCCCTATGTTAAAATACAGGGGCATAAGTATACACCCCCTATGTTAAAATACAGGGGCATAAGTATACACCCCTATGTTAAATTACAGGGGCATAAGTATACACCCCCTATGTTAAAATACAGGGGCATAAGTATACACCCCCTATGTTAAAATACAGGGGCATAAGTATACACCCCTATGTTAAATTACAGGGGCATAAGTATACACCCTATATGTTAAATTACAGGGGCATAAGTATACACCCCCTATGTTAAAATACAGGGGCATAAGTATACACCCCTATGTTAAAATACAGGGGCATAAGTATACACCCCTATGTTAAAATACAGGGCATAAGTATACACCCCCTATGTTAAAATACAGGGGCATAAGTATACACCCCTATGTTAAATTACAGGGGCATAAGTATACACCCCCCTATGTTAAAATACAGGGGCATAAGTATACACCCCTATGTTAAAATACAGGGGCATAAGTATACACCCCTATGTTAAAATACAGGGGCATAAGTATACACCCCTATGTTAAAATACAGGGGACATAAGTATACACCCCCCTATGTTAAAATACAGGGGACATAAGTATACACCCCCCTATGTTAAAATACAGGGGGCATAAGTATACACCCCCCTATGTTAAATTCCCATACAGACAGGTTTTTATTATTAAAGACCAGTTATTTCATGGATCAGGATACTATTCATCCTGATCAAGTTCCCATGGCCTTTGGAATTAAAATACCCCCCCCCCATCATACATAGAGATTAGCATGGTGTTATTTCAGTTAGCTTAACAGCTGGTTTGATTTGCGTTGAGAGATGATCTTATGGACAGTTCCCCATGCCTTTATAGGCCTCAGTGGTCCACTGAAAATAACAAAATAAAAGCCCCTTCAACTCAACATTGCAGCAAAACCCCGTCTAACAAACCCCTGAAGTGTAGCTGGGTGTTCGGGGGGTAAATACGAGCCGGCGGGGGTCAGACGCCAGTTAAGTGAAACTACCTCAACGTGGAGTAAACCCACAACTGCATACATCTACAAGAACGACAACATGTCTCGTCCTCTCCTCGCCGAGAGAGGACGAGGCCAGCTGCATAAATAACTCGGAGGGGTATTTTTAGTCTTTAACCTTCAGTGTGATTCTGCAGCCCAGAACCAACAGACAGGAAGTGTGTGTGATGGTTTCTGTCAGCGTGGAGACTCCTCTCAGTCCAGACACCGACATCAAAGCTCTGCCAGTCGCTCAGCCTTCAAATTAACCTTTATCCGGCGGCGGGCGGGCGGGCATGAATGCTCGTGGTGCAGCGGGAGTCGACCACCTCGGACTTTAAAGCACGGCGGGGACTCAGAGAAGACACCGCTTATTGGTCCTGAAAGTCCAGACGAGAGGCCGAATACTGAGAGAGCATCAGTCACACGTGCACTCTGAGAAATATAGCCGTAAAACAACAGGAACAGTACCGGCAGCACATTACTCTGACTTCTACTGTTATTAAAAAACTGAATTTTTCAGTTAAATAACTTATCAATGGTAAAAAATCAAACACACTTTCTGTTATATTGTAAATTAACAGAAATATTCCTGTGAATCACATAAAAGGGGCAATTTCTTTTAAAATTTACAGTCATACAGCAGTTAATTTACAGATATTTCTTAGTGTGTGAAACACGCCGTTACATGTCTTATGTACATACTTGATGACGGCTGGATTAGACGTGGCTGATGACAGGCGGAGAGTATTTAACGTGTCGTGCAGACATCGATGATTAAATACATTACAGTGAAAAGCAAAACTGAATCTGAGCATTTCAAACTCTTCATTTCCTGCATTGTGGGGAGTTTTGGTGCAAATGTTTGTATTTATGTTCAGGAAATTATTATTAGACTTTGGGGGAAGGGGGGGGGGGGGGTTCACTGGTCAGATTGATTATTGGGGGGGCTGTAACTTTGGGCAATGGGAATAACTTTGGGGCCAAGGGCGTAACTTTGGGGTGTAACTTTGGGGCCAAGGGCATAACTTTGGGGTGTAACTTTGGGGCCAAGGGCATAACTTTGGGGCCAAGGGCGTAACTTTGGGGCCAAGGGCGTAACTTTGGGGCCAAGGGCGTAACTTTGGGGCCAAGGGCGTAACTTTTGGGGTGTAACTTCGGGGCCAAGGCGTAACCCGGGGCCAAGGGCGTACCTTTGGGGCCAAGGGTGTACTTTTGGGTCGAGGGCATGACTTTGGGGCCGAGGGTGTAACTTTTGGGGTGTAACTTCGGGGCCAAGGGCGTAACTTTGGGGCCGAGGGCGTACCTTTGGGGCCGAGGGTGTAACTTTGGGGCCGAGGGTGTAACTTTGGGGCCGAGGGCGTACCTTTGGGGCCGAGGGTGTAACTTTGGGGCCGAGGGCGTACCTTTGGGGCCGAGGGTGTAACTTTGGGGCCGAGGACGTACCTTTGGGGCCGAGGGTGTAACTTTGGGGCCGAGGGCGTACCTTTGGGGCCGAGGGTGTAACTTTGGGGCCGAGGCCGTAATCCCACCAATTGCCCCCTAACGTCCCACTTAGAGAGGAAATGCCGCCAACATTTTCTTTGTAAAATCTCTACATCGTTCCCCATGAGAACCCAGCGGGGGGCCTCGTTGCGTGGTCAGGGCGCTACGTTAGCTCGTGGAAATTAACGATCAGACTAGCATGAACGTAACGCTGCCTCCATCATACTACACTTCTTATTCTTAACTGCAATCAGGATTCATAATTATTCATTTTGCAGCACAAAACAACAACAACAACAACAACAACAACAACGGGGTCAGTTAGCGAGGCTTGGCCCGTCCTACCACACCATCTAACCATTGTTGTGAGGACATTTCTGCGTCCGAATGTTAGAATTAGAGGTGTAGAGAATCACAAGCGTAGACAAACGTGTGTGTGTGTGTGTGTGTGTGTGTGTGTGTGTGTGGGGGGTCTCATATGATGAAAACTCTGTCTGGTAGAAAACTGGGCAGACACCAGCTGTGCATCTTTTACCGTGTAACACACACACACACACACACACACACACAAACTGCTGAGTCAGGTGGTGCAGAGGCTGATGAGGGCAAAGTGGTGAAGTGCACAGATGGTGATACACACACACACACACACACAATTTGCTTGCTGACATGTCACCATTTATCAGAGAGACACATACATATATATACACACACACACACACACACACACACACACCTACATATACACATATACTGTGTGTGTGTCTATATATATATATATATATATATATATGAAATGGGTTGTGTGTGTTTTTCGGGGTAGAACAGCTGTATGAAATGATAAAATGTATATTTTTGTTGTTTCTGTTACTTGCTTTGAAGGCCGTGCATGAATGATAATAATTGATGTATTACAGGTGTAAAAAGGCTCAGGATTGAGACTACACCTTTTCGGCACTGGTTTATTTTTTTGTTTATTTTAATGCAATAAAAATCATCATGTTTATTTATTGTTCATCATCAGTGAATTGAATGTTGTGAGCTACAAATAACCAAAAATAAACTAAACAGACAGAAGAGCAGATGCAGCGAGATTCATACGTCCCAACTGTCCTCAGTGAATAATGACCAGAGGACATGCAGCCTCCACACAATCTGTGTGTGTGTGTGTGTGTGTGTGTGTGTGTGTTAGAGTGAGTGTGTGTGTGTCTGGTGTCCAGTGTGAGTGAGTGAGTGCGAGTTATTAAATGTGGGGATGTTATTCTGGGAGAGAACCGCTTCACGCAGATCTGGTTCTCAAAAGGGAATTATTCAACTTTTTCCCAGCAATGAAAGAGGTTCTCTGGTCCTTTATTTCTCTTGGTGTCTTCATGTTGTCCTCATGTCGCCCTCATGTCGCCCTCATGTCGCCCTCATGTCGCCCTCATGGTGTCCCCATGTTGTCCTCATGTTGTCTTCATGTTGTCCTCATGTTGTCCTCATGTTGCCCTCATGTTGCCCTCATGTCGCCCTCATGTCGCCCTCATGTTGCCCTCATGGTGTCCTCATGTTGTCTTCATGTTGTCCCCATGTTGTCCTTATGTTGTCCTCATGTTGTCCTCATGTTGTCTTCATGTTGTCCCCATGTTGTCCTCATGTTGTCCTCATGTTGTCTTCATGTTGTCTTCATGTTGTCTTCATGTTGTCTTCATGTTGTCCTCATGTTGTCTTCATGTTGCCCTCATGTTGCCCTCATGTTGCCCTCATGTTGTCTATTAGGTATAATTTCCTATAAATTAGGTTTATTGACCATAAATTCCAAAAATAACTGTAAAACTAAAGTTAATAAGTTAGTGTTACGTAGTGTTAAACGTCAAAAAAGTGACAAACATTGATAAAAAGCGTCAACTAAAATGTTGGGAAAAAAACGTTTAAAAACATAAAAAGGGTAAAAAAAAATTGATTTTCAGTTTTGACGGGAGGACACCACGAGGGTTAACCCTCATGTTGTCCTCAGGTCAAATCTGACCCGTTTTCAATAAAAAAATAAAATAAAAAATTGTGACAAAAAATGGGCCGTCAAAATAAACACTGAAAATTTCAACATTAAAATATCAAAAAACTCAAAAAAGCACCCACAACATTGAAAAAAGTCACAAAAATGTAAGAAAAAGCACTAATAATGTTGAAAAAAAGTGACCAAAACGGGCTTTTTTTCATGGTTGACGGGAAGACAACACAAGGGTTAAAGACAGAAAATGTACGTGACGTGTCCTCGCTGACTTGAAGGCGTCCTGACTCCTGATTTAGCAGCAGGCCCGTTTCCCTCTGAACAGAATTAAGACGTTCTACACGGAGGGGTCTATTTTTAGGTGCAGGGGTATTTTTAGCAGCAGCGGGGCAGCTCTCTGCAGGGCTCGCTTACACCGCTGTAATATTTAAGAGTCAGAATGGAGCCGCTTAGCCAGAAAACACTGCTGCTGCTGCGTTGGAGCAGAGAAACCTGCAGGATGAAGACGTCTACACACGTTTTAGACCGGCTGACGCACAAAAACACTGCAGACCTGCTTCTGTCAACAGGAGCGTTGAGTCAGGCTGTCCGACTCCTGTTCTCCTCCTTTAATTATACATGCTGTCTGTTCTTGAAAATCAACACTTTTGTTACGCTTTTCTTTCAATGTTTGTACCTTTCACACCCTCCACCTAGTCCTGGGTCTTCCCCGAGGCCTCCTCCAAGCTGGACGTCCCTCCACCTAGTCCTGGGTCTTCCCAAAGACCTCCTCCCAGCTGGACGTCCCTCCACCTAGTCCTGGGTCTCCCCCGAGGCCTCCTCCAAGCTGGACGTCCCTCCACCTAGTCCTGGGTCTTCTCCGAGGCCTCCTCCTAGCTGGACGTCCCTCCACCTAGTCCTGGGTCTCCCCCGAGGCCTCCTCCAAGCTGGACGTCCCTCCACCTAGTCCTGGGTCTTCCCAAAAACCTCCTCCCAGCTGGACGTCCCTCCACCAGACTCCATGTAAATAATCACTACTTTTAGCGTGTATAGAGCAGCATATCTCCACCAGACTCCATGTAAATAATCACTACTTTTAGCGTGTATAGAGCAGCATATCTCCACCAGACTCCATGTAAATAATCACTACTTTTAGCGTGTATAGAGCAGCATATCTCCACCAGACTCCATGTAAATAATC
>JABXJD010000101.1:310000-320000 GCA_013375575.1 Percina caprodes | reverse complement strand
GTTCTGACCAGAGTTCAGCAGCTTCTGCTCCATCACTCCACAGCCCAGCACCTCCATCCAGTCGCCCTGGAAACGCACCTCCATCTCAAAGGAAGGGTGGGTGAAGGGGAAGTAACAGTCGACCCACCGCACCTCCACATCTGAGGAGAGAGGAGACGAGAAGCAAGGAAGCAAGGAAAGGAGGAAAGAACGAAGGAAGAAAGGGAGGAAAGAAAGAGAGAAAAAAAGGAAGGAAGGAATAAACGAAGGAAAGGAGGAAAGAAGGAAAGAAAGAAATGAAGGAAAGAAGGAAATGAAGGAAAGGCAAGGAAGGAAGGAAGGAAGGAAAGAAGGAAGGAGGAAAGAAAGAGAGAAAGAAAAAAAAGGAAGGAATAAAGGAAGGAAAGGAGGAAAGAAGGAAATGAAGGAAGGAAGGAAGGAAGGAAGGAAGAAAGGAAGAACTTTAACAACTTCAGAAAAAAAAATCTTGAATTATTTCACGACTTCCTTTTTAAATATTGGACTTTTTTTCCAAAAATATTCAGATTTTTAACAATATTTAGGGGAGAAAAGAAGACGTGAGAACGGTGTCGCCGTCTCACCCTCTCCGAACAGGTGGGAGACGAGGCGACTCACCCTCTCCGAAAAGGTGGGAGACTAAGCGACTCACCCTCTCCGAACAGGTGGGAGACGAGGCGACTCACCCTCTCCAAACAGGTGGGAGACTAAGCGACTCACCCTCTCCGCACAGGTGGGAGACGAGGCGACTCACCCTCTCCGCACAGGTGGGAGACGAGGCGACTCACCCTCTCCGCACAGGTGGGAGACGAGGCGACTCACCCTCTCCGCACAGGTGGGAGACTAAGCGACTCACCCTCTCCGCACAGGTGGGAGACTAAGCGACTCACCCTCTCCTAACAGGTGGGAGACTAAGCGACTCACCCTCTCCAAACAGGTGGGAGACTAAGCGACTCACCCTCTCCAAACAGGTGGGAGACTAAGCGACTCACCCTCTCCGAACAGGTGGGAGACTAAGCGACTCACCCTCTCCGAACAGGTGGGAGACTAAGCGACTCACCCTCTCCAAACAGGTGGGAGACGAGGCGACTCACCCTCTCCGAACAGGTGGGAGACTAAGCGACTCACCCTCTCCAAACAGGTGGGAGACTAAGCGACTCACCCTCTCCAAACAGGTGGGAGACTAAGCGACTCACCCTCTCCGAACAGGTGGGAGACTAAGCGACTCACCCTCTCCGAACAGGTGGGAGACTAAGCGACTCACCCTCTCCAAACAGGTGGGAGACTAAGCGACTCACCCTCTCCAAACAGGTGGGAGACTAAGCGACTCACCCTCTCCAAACAGGTGGGAGACTAAGCGACTCACCCTCTCCAAACAGGTGGGAGACGAGGCGACTCACCCTCTCCAAACAGGTGGGAGACGAGGCGACTCACCCTCTCCGAACAGGTGGGAGACGAGGCGACTCACCCTCTCCGAACAGGTGGGAGACGAGGCGACTCACCCTCTCCAAACAGGTGGGAGACGAGGCGACTCACCCTCTCCAAACAGGTGGGAGACGAGGCGACTCACCCTCTCCAAACAGGTGGGAGACGAGGCGACTCACCCTCTCCGAACAGGTGGGAGACGAGGCGACTCACCCTCTCCAAACAGGTGGGAGACGAGGCGACTCACCCTCTCCGAACAGGTGGGAGACTAAGCGACTCACCCTCTCCAAACAGGTGGGAGACGAGGCGACTCACCCTCTCCGAACAGGTGGGAGACGAGGCGACTCACCCTCTCCGAACAGGTGGGAGACTAAGCGACTCACCCTCTCCGAACAGGTGGGAGACTAAGCGACTCACCCTCTCCGAACAGGTGGGAGACTAAGCGACTCACCCTCTCCAAACAGGTGGGAGACTAAGCGACTCACCCTCTCCAAACAGGTGGGAGACTAAGCGACTCACCCTCTCCAAACAGGTGGGAGACTAAGCGACTCACCCTCTCCGAACAGGTGGGAGACTAAGCGACTCACCCTCTCCGAACAGGTGGGAGACTAAGCGACTCACCCTCTCCAAACAGGTGGGAGACGAGGCGACTCACCCTCTCCGAACAGGTGGGAGACTAAGCGACTCACCCTCTCCAAACAGGTGGGAGACTAAGCGACTCACCCTCTCCAAACAGGTGGGAGACTAAGCGACTCACCCTCTCCGAACAGGTGGGAGACTAAGCGACTCACCCTCTCCGAACAGGTGGGAGACTAGCGACTCACCCTCTCCAAACAGGTGGGAGACTAAGCGACTCACCCTCTCCAAACAGGTGGGAGACTAAGCGACTCACCCTCTCCAAACAGGTGGGAGACTAAGCGACTCACCCTCTCCAAACAGGTGGGAGACGAGGCGACTCACCCTCTCCAAACAGGTGGGAGACGAGGCGACTCACCCTCTCCGAACAGGTGGGAGACGAGGCGACTCACCCTCTCCGAACAGGTGGGAGACGAGGCGACTCACCCTCTCCGAACAGGTGGGAGACGAGGCGACTCACCCTCTCCAAACAGGTGGGAGACGAGGCGACTCACCCTCTCCAAACAGGTGGGAGACGAGGCGACTCACCCTCTCCGAACAGGTGGGAGACGAGGCGACTCACCCTCTCCAAACAGGTGGGAGACGAGGCGACTCACCCTCTCCGAACAGGTGGGAGACTAAGCGACTCACCCTCTCCAAACAGGTGGGAGACGAGGCGACTCACCCTCTCCAAACAGGTGGGAGACGAGGCGACTCACCCTCTCCGAACAGGTGGGAGACGAGGCGACTCACCCTCTCCAAACAGGTGGGAGACGAGGCGACTCACCCTCTCCAAACAGGTGGGAGACGAGGCGACTCACCCTCTCCAAACAGGTGGGAGACTAAGCGACTCACCCTCTCCGCACAGGTGGGAGACTAAGCGACTCACCCTCTCCAAACAGGTGGGAGACGAGGCGACTCACCCTCTCCAAACAGGTGGGAGACTAAGCGACTCACCCTCTCCGCACAGGTGGGAGACGAGGCGACTCACCCTCTCCAAACAGGTGGGAGACTAAGCGACTCACCCTCTCCGCACAGGTGGGAGACTAAGCGACTCACCCTCTCCAAACAGGTGGGAGACGAGGCGACTCACCCTCTCCAAACAGGTGGGAGACTAAGCGACTCACCCTCTCCGCACAGGTGGGAGACTAAGCGACTCACCCTCTCCAAACAGGTGGGAGACTAAGCGACTCACCCTCTCCAAACAGGTGGGAGACTAAGCGACTCACCCTCTCCAAACAGGTGGGAGACGAGGCGACTCACCCTCTCCAAACAGGTGGGAGACGAGGCGACTCAGCGTCTGCTTCAGGTTGAACTCCAGCAGCTTCACGGCCTCCAGAGAGTGAGCTTCCTGTTTCTGAGGCGTCCGCCGCCCGCCGGCATCGAACAGCGACAAGTCCTCACCGTGCTGCACCTTAGAGAACAGCTGGAGACACAATAAAAATAATAATAACAATAATAATAATACTTTTTATTGGTCCCCAGTGGAAAATTACAATTTACACTGTTTTGTTAGTAATCACCACACACACACACACACACACACACAAAGAGTGACACACACACACACACACAGACAAACACACAGTGAGACAGACAGACAGACACACACAAAGAGTGACACACACACAGAGTGACAGACAGACACACAAAGAGTGACACACACGCACACACACACACACACACACACACACACACACACACACACACACACACACACACACACACACACACACACACACACACACACACACACACACACACACACAGAGTGACAGACAGACACACACAGAGTGACAGACAGACACACACACACACACACACACACACACACAGAGTGCAGGAGGCCACTTCCTGTCAGTGGGCGGTACCTGGTGGTTGGTGAAGAGCCGGACCCCCTCCATCTGGTGGAAGACGGGGTAGTGACTGGCGTCGATCTCGTCCCGTCTGTAGACGTCTCCGGCCAATAAGAAGGCGTCCAGCCCGGAGCTCACCAGCTCCCCCTGGTGGGCCGAGGTGTGGGCGCGCAGCATCCGTCTCCTAAACACCCACCAACAAGTTCAGGGGCGTGTCGGCACGGTAACCATCGGTCAAAAGGAGTCATATTTCAGAGAGAAAGATGCAATATTTTAAGAAATATCCGTTTTGAAAAGGCCTAGAAATTTTTCATAATTGACATAATTGATCCATAAATCCAGAAAACAACACACACACACACACACACACACACACACACACACACACACACACACACACACACACACACACACCCCTTAAAAACCTGCCAAAACAAGGGCAAAAGCATCGAAGTGCAAAAAACATTGAAAAATGTGACAAAAAAGTAATCTTCTGACATTTTAGAGACCAAACTACTGATCCATAAATTCAAATACACATACACACACACACACACACACAAAGCAGCAAAAACTATGGCAAAAGCTTAAAAAAATTTGCAAAAAAAAAAAAACATTGAAAAAAGCGACAAAAACTTAATTTTTATACATTAATTGATCCATAAATATCCTGAAAATAATCCACGTATTAAATCATCAATGAAAGTCATCGTTAGTCGCAGCCACTAAAATGTTTACTGAGGTAACAAATTAAGCGAGAAATCTGCAGTGCGAACAGGAGACAGATGCATTGTGGGTGTTTGAGCGACGTGACTCACCTGTTCAGGTAATAGTTATCTCCTCGCTTCCTGCTGGGGTGGCCGGGCGGGATCAGCAAGCTGTCAATCAAATCAGAGACAAAGACCCACGTCACAGAGCGACAGCCGCAAATCATCCACTCACACGCGTCCGTGAAAGCTGAGTCGACCAATCAGAGACTGACCTGTCGAAGTTCTGCTCCACGGTAACAACGGGGCTCAGGTTGTCATGGACAGAGAAGAGCGGGTTGCCCAGGCGACCAGTGTAAGCACTGTGGACAGATGGAAACAGTCTGATGAAGAGTGACAAAAACCGTGAATCTATAATTTGATGCTTTAACACTTTGATACGATTTTTTGACACTTTTTGGACGCTTTAAAAAAAATAAAAAATAAAAAGTGTTTTTTTCAACACTTTTTGACAATTTTTCAACATATTTCAACAATTCTGATGATTTTTTTGACACTTTTCGGGTGATTTTTTCACAAAAAAAAAAAAAAAAGTGATGCCTTTTCCACTGATTCCATCGCATTTTTTAAGAAAATGTGCCGCGTTATCAAGGATTTTTGCGACAATCACAAAAAACTCTGGATTTTTCAGGAAGGCCTGACTGTAGGTGGCGCCACAGGAGCCGACCTGCTTCGTGTAGTTCTACTGGAACATAGGGTCAGTTTCAGCAAATGTGACAGAAAGTTGGGTTTAAGTTAAGTTTTCAGGTTGTTTTGCAGCCTTCAGGCGCCGTGATGCGTTCAGGCTCCTGTAAAGAGCGAAGTTCACGCCCTGTGAAATGGCAGAGCCGTAAACCACCGCCGCCGCCGCCGCTTTAATGACTTATGAATGCGTTCGCTGCTGCTGAGGCGGTGTGTTTGAATCTTTATGGCGAGTGTGAAATACAACCAGCACGCCAAGGATCAGCACTGCAGCACGCTTTGTACTCCGACTGTCCCCGAAGACACTCGGAGCCTGCAGAGAGTCCGTCAGCAGGTACACAGGGCACAGAAATATGTGTATTTATACCATACTCGATTCTGATTGGCCGCAGGATATCCAAAAAAAAGTGTTATAGGACACCGGCTAAAGTCATTCTGGTAACTGTTTACCGTTCTATATAAATGCGCTTTATCAAAAATCATCTTTAGGAAATTTATCTTAATGCCTTAATAAAAAAATAAGGAAAAATCCAACTTTTAAGGACACCAATTTTGTGTTGTAAATAAATATTCTTCCTTAAAATACAAGGGGCAGAAGTATACACACACACACTTATACTTATGTGTACGTAAAAAGGCGACGAAAAAGGTAACGAAGGGGCTACGAAAAAGCGATAAAAAGGCGACAAAAAGGTAATAAAGAGGCTACAAAAAGGCGACAAAAAGGCAAAAAAACAAACAAAAAAAGGCACAAAAAAGGTAACAAAGAGGCTGCAAAAAAAAGCGACAAAAAGGCGACGAAAAGGTAATAAAGAGACTACAGAAAGGTGACAAAAAGGCGACAAAAAGGGCAAAAAAAAGTGAACAAAGGGTCTATGAAAAAGCTATGAAAAGGCGACAAAAAGGTAATAAAAAGAATACGAAAAAGTAACAAAAGGCAAAGGAAAGGTGACAAAAAAGAAGCAAAAAAGGTAACAAAGAGGCTACAAAAAGGCAAAAAAAAGACCAAAAAAAGCAAAAAAAAAGGTAACAATAGGTCTACGAAAAACCTATGAAAAGGCGACAAAAAGGTAATAAAGAGGCTACAGAAAGGTGACAAAAAGGCGACAAAAAGGCAAAAAAGGTAATAAAGAGGCTGAAAAGGCGACAACAAAACTGTTTCTACCAATGTTCTGTTACCCCGGTCGTGCAAGAGAAACTCTGATTGGACAGATAGTCTAGCTAGCGGTCTGGATGGACCCTGCAGAGAGGAGGGCCGTGGCCGTGGAGGTGCACTACCTGTCCCCAGGTGCGTACCTGTAGAAGTGCGCTTTGATGCGCTCCTTGATCAGCCACAGCGGATGATGCGATTGGTTGTGGAGGTTACGGCCGACTTTGTCCAGAACCTTGGCGGTGACGTTGGTGAAGTCGTCGCGTGGGTAGGAGTGTCCCAACACCTCCACAGAGTCCTGACCAATCACGGGCCTGGGGGCGGGGCCTTCTGTGCCCAGGCGTCTGCACAGCACCGGGCTGCCATTGGTAGGGAGGGTTGCCAGGCAACAGCGAGGGAGCAGAGGGCGGGGCGAGGACGGGAGGAGCGCCGACACGGGGATGGAGAGGAGTCTCATGATGATCGGTCCATGCAGCTGGGGGGGCAAAGACAGAACCAGGTGGGGGACCAATGAGAACGGGGCATGAGAATACACCCCCCCTATGTTAAAATACAGGGGCATAAGTATACACCCCCCTATGTTAAAATACAGGGGCATAAGTATACACCCCCCTATGTTAAAATACAGGGGGCATAAGTATACACCCCCTATGTTAAAATACAGGGGCATAAGTATACACCCCCTATGTTAAAATACAGGGGCATAAGTATACACCCCTATGTTAAAATACAGGGGCATAAGTATACACCCCTATGTTAAAATACAGGGGCATAAGTATACACCCCCTATGTTAAAATACAGGGGCATAAGTATACACCCCCTATGTTAAAATACAGGGGCATAAGTATACACCCCTATGTTAAAATACAGGGGCATAAGTATACACCCCCTATGTTAAAATACAGGGGCATAAGTATACACCCCTATGTTAAAATACAGGGGCATAAGTATACACCCCTATGTTAAAATACAGGGGCATAAGTATACACCCCTATGTTAAAATACAGGGGCATAAGTATACACCCCCTATGTTAAAATACAGGGGCATAAGTATACACCCCCTATGTTAAAATACAGGGGCATAAGTATACACCCCTATGTTAAAATACAGGGGGCATAAGTATACACCCCCCTATGTTAAAATACAGGGGCATAAGTATACACCCCCTATGTTAAAATACAGGGGCATAAGTATACACCCCCTATGTTAAAATACAGGGCATAAGTATACACCCCTATGTTAAAATACAGGGGCATAAGTATACACCTATGTTAAAATACAGGGGCATAAGTATACACCCCCTATGTTAAAATACAGGGCATAAGTATACACCCCCTATGTTAAAATACAGGGGTATAAGTATACACCCCCATATGTTAAAATACAGGGGCATAAGTATACACCCCTATGTTAAAATACAGGGGCATAAGTATACACCCCCCTATGTTAAAATACAGGGGTATAAGTATACACCCCATATGTTAAAATACAGGGGCATAAGTATACACCCCTATGTTAAAATACAGGGCATAAGTATACACCCCCTATGTTAAAATACAGGGGCATAAGTATACACCCCTATGTTAAAATACAGGGGCATAAGTATACACCCCCCTATGTTAAAATACAGGGGCATAAGTATACACCCCCCTATGTTAAAATACAGGGGGCATAAGTATACACCCCCTATGTTAAAATACAGGGGCATAAGTATACACCCTATGTTAAAATACAGGGGCATAAGTATACACCCCCCCCGATTGGTTCATAATCACAGAAATCTCTACCCCCCCCCCCCTCTCTCTCCCCCAATCTCTTTTTCCCCCTCTTTCTCTCTTTCTCCCCTTTTTCCTTCGGTCCATCATTCACCATCTGACAGGAGACTAGGCAATCGCCCTTTTATCTGTCCCCCTCAAATATTTGTACACACACACACACACACACACACACACACACACACACACACGGACAAAGGGGTGTTGCATTGCACCAAAAGGGATTGTTCCGAAATCCATGAAGCTTTTACCCCTGCTGCTGTGTCATATTATACTGGACACACACACACACACACACACACACACACACACACACACACACACACACACACACACACACACACACACACACACACACACACACACACACACACACACACACACACACACACACACACACACACACACACACACACACACACACACACACACACACACACACACACACACACACACACACACACTTACTTGAAGGTGATTCTGACTTTAGCAGGAACATAAATAATACAATAAGGGACACAGAGTGATCATTTGGAGATGACGGAGCAGTAGGGATGATCATTTAAAGGGCCGCCCCTCCTCATTTGCATAAATTAGAATCCAGGCTACTTCAGACGCTACAGAAGTCTCTCGTTAGCATCTCGGAGGCTACTTCAGACGTTACAGAAGTCTCTCGTTAGCATCTCGGAGGCTACTTCAGACGTTACAGAAGTCTCTCGTTAGCATCTCGGAGGCTACTTCAGACGCTACAGAAGTCTCTCGTTAGCATCTCGGAGGCTACTTCAGACGTTACAGAAGTCTCTCGTTAGCATCTCGGAGGCTACTTCAGACGTTACAGAAGTCTCTCGTTAGCATCTCGGAGGCTACTTCAGACGTTACAGAAGTCTCTCGTTAGCATCTCGGAGGCTACTTCAGACGTTACAGAAGTCTCTTGTTAGCATCTCGGAGGCTACTTCAGACGCTACAGAAGACTACAGTTATTTAATTTGGGTGTTTATGAAATTTTATTGCATTTGAAGAATTATTTTTTTATAAAAGATCATTAAGAAAAGTGACAAAAATGTCCCAAAAAGTAAGAAAATAATCGACCAAAACATTGGAAAAAGTGGGGAAAACAGTAAAAATGTCTTTAGGTTTTCATTTTATGTCATTTTATGATTTTTTTAATAAAAATCGATAAGATAATTTTTAGAAGAACATTAAGAAAAGTGACAAAAATTTGGGAAAAATAAAACTGTCCCAAAACGTCGGAAAAAGCGGTAAAAGTGTCTTTAGCTTTTAATTTTATAAAATTTGAAGATCTTTTTTTTTTTTAATAAAACAACGTTAAAAGTGACGAAAATGTCGAAGAACAAACAGAAAAATGTCCCAAAAAACGCAGAAAATAAGAAAATAAAAAGTGTCTTTAGGTTTTAATTTTATGGCATTTTAACAATTTTCTTTTTTTTATAAAAGAACGTAAAGAAAAGTGACAAAAACACCGGGGAAAACCGTAAAAGTGTCTTTAGCTTTTAATTTTATGGCATTTTAAGATTTCTCTCTTTTTTTAATTTATTTTTTTTATAAAAATGCCCCAAAAAAAACTTGCAGAAAATAATCAGAAAAAGTGGGAAAAGTCGTAAAAATGTGAAAAAATACGAAAATTTCCCAAAAAGCGCAAAAAAATAATCAACCAAAACATCCGAAAAGCGGTAAAAGAGTCTTTTAGAGTAAAAAGAGTAAAAGAGTCTTT
>JABXJD010000101.1:297500-307500 GCA_013375575.1 Percina caprodes | reverse complement strand
CCATGTAATATCGACACGTTACGATATATAAGTCCATGTAATATCGACACGTTACGATATATAAGTCCATGTAATATCGACACGTTACGATATATAAGTCCATGTAATATCGGCGTATTTCGACCATGAGGACTTCACCCTACAGGCTGAATTAGCACGATGATGTCATCATGTTGGAAATAAAAAGGCAGAGATTTTAAATAAAGGTTTATTTATTCAAACGTCCACCCAGAGACAGGAAGCTGCACGCCGATCACGACGGGGTGACATCACAAGGACTATTTATAAAGAACAGGTGGTGCCTCTCTCTCTCTCTCTCTCTCCATCTCTCTCTCCCCCTCTCTCTCTCTTTCCCTCCCCCCTCCCTCTCTCCATCTCTCCCCCACCCTCTGTATCTCTCTCTCTCTCTCCCTCTCTCCCCCTCTCTCTCTCTCTCTCCATCTCTCTCCCTCCATCTCCCTCCCTCTCTCTCTCTCTCTCCCTCCACCCTCCCTCCCTCCCTCTCTCCCTCCCCCTCTCCATCTCCATCTCTCTCCCTCCATCTCCCTCCCTCTCTCTCTCTCTCTCTGCAGGAGTGTCAGTGTCCCTCGCCCCCTCCCATCAAAGGGAGTCCCTCTCTGGCACAATTCCCCCACCAACACGGACAATTACACAATTTCCGACACCCGCCTCTCTCCCTGTCTCCCCCCATCTCTCTCCTCCTCTCTCCCTCCTTTTATCTCCCCCTCCATCTTCCCCTCCTTCCCTGCCTCTCTCCATTTATCTCTCTCCTTCCCTGCCTCTCTCTCTCCATCTTTCTTCATCACCCCCCTCTATCTCACCCCCCCTCCCCTCTGTCTCCCCCCCTCCCTCCCTCCCCCCGTTATTTTAATGAATGAATTAACAGTAAAGCTTGTATAAATAGCCTCGTTATGACAGGATGTGACACATTAAACGTCTCAGTCTTTTAGCTTTTTAACAACGAGGAACAAAAATAGTCTGTTTCAAAGAGTTACTGACGAACCAAAACAGCTAATTATTATTAATTACACACACACACACACACACACACACACGGCAGTTGGTGAAATGGTGACGTTGACTCGTGTACAGGGACACAATTTGATACTGTTACTGTGTGTGTGTGTGTGTGTGTCTGTCTCTCTCTGTGTGTCTCTTTATGTGTGTGTGTGTGTGTGTAGGTAGGTGGGTGAAAGTGTGTGTGAATGCGTGTCTCTCTCTCTCTCTCTCTCTCTGTGTGTTTGTGCGTGCCTGTGTGTGTGTGTGTGTGTGTGTTTGTGCATGCTTGTGTGTCTATCTGTGTGTGTGTCTGTGTGTGTGTCTGTGTGTGTGTGTGTGCGTGCATGCATGTTGTGGCTTGTGTGACAGGAACACATAAGTTGTGTCTGCAGGGCGGCCGAGCTGCAGCAAGATTTATGGGAGCTGTAGTCCGAACCGATTGGCAGATACTGTGCGTTTATTTAAAACAGCGTATCCTGGAAGGACCTCACATCCATCTTTCCCCCCCCCCCGACACCCTTTTAAAAGGCCATAAACTCAGAGTCCTCCCCCTCCCTAAATCTGCCTCACTCCTCAAAACCTCTACTCCTTCTCCGTGCCTTTTATTCCTTTTCAACATGGATCCTATTTTCCAGTGTTTTTGTGTCTGAGTGACGGTTGTGAACAACAACGTAGAAATCGGTCCAGCTGTAACCTGCAGCTGTGAACAAATGCTCAGCATCAGTTAGCGTCCACTACAAGTTGACAGACTCAGATTATTGTGACAACATTATGGGATGGATCCCTGCAGAGATAGACCTTTTAAAGAGTAAGGCTGAATCCCATTTCTTTATCTTACCCCTACCCCTTGGCCCTTACCCCTACCCCTTGGCCCTAGAAACCAAGGGCCAAGGGGTGGGTAACTATACCCCTATGAAATGGGACACCACTTGGTGACATCACCATACAGTATTGATCACAAACTTCCAAGATGGCGTCTCTGTTGATTGTGTGGGTTTTGACAACAGTGTCATATGCATTTATGTATTTTATAGTTATGTTCACTTTGGTGGTGCAGAGGCAGATGTTATCTGTGTCATACTCAGGTCTGTTTGAAATACATATGTGCGCACACACACACACACACACACACACACACACACACACACGGTGTGTTGTATATCTGTTTCAGTTATCAACGTTTTGACTGTCATAGATGTTCAGAAAAACATTTTGTTGTTGTTGTTTTGTTTGTCTTTATTGCCCAATAAATTAAACATAACAGGCAAAAACATTACATTAAATATACTATATTACAGAACCATTATCAACTATTAGAACCATAACTTACGTGTCACACACATAAAAAGGCTTCAAATGTGTAAAACTAAAAAAAAGACACAAGACCACAAACAAACAAATTAACTACAGCTGTTCTGATATTCAGACCAGTCTGAAGCCTGTTGGCCAGTGACCCCCCCTCATCATCAGTGTCCCTATCATAACCAACAACAATATACAAGTGCATGGACAGTAATTAATTACAAATGATTACAATAATACAGTACCAATGCAATAATGAACGGGTACAGCATGAACACATGATTTAGCTAAGAAACTTCTGCTTGTTTTCAGCCCCAAAGGGGACCAGCTGCTGGGTCCTCCTGGTCCCTGTGTGATACAGGACGGTATATGTAAAGCACGTAGCGATGTATCATAGACAGTTAAGATTATTATATACAGTCTATGCGATGTATACAGTCCATTCAAGGCAGAGAAATGCGGGACTGTTGTGCAAATCAACGTTAGCGATTAGCGTTAGCGATTAGCATTAGCGCAAGCTAGCGATTTTTTTAAAAGTTTCAGTTAAGAACGTTGTTGCAGTACATATCTACAGGACTACATAGACCACAAAACAAGACTGTCGTAACTTTTAAATCAATTATTTAAGCCGAAAATACTTACATTTATGTGTCTCTCTTGTAGATGCGGCAGCCATTGTTGCTTCAGTGTTTTCAAGTGAGCTCTAGGATCTGACTTGGTTTCAAGGGGTGTACACCCCTTGATCTCAGCCCTAGCACTCGGTCACTTAAGGAATGGGACACCACTAGGTCCCGCGTGAACGCGCAAAAACGAGGGGTAGGGCCAAGGGGAAGGGGTAAGGGGAAGAAATGGGATTCAGCCTAAGATCCTTTTAGTTTAACATCACCATCAAGAAACCCACCAGACTCCATGTAAATAATCACTACTTTTAGCGTGTATAGAGCAGCATATCTCCACCAGACTCCATGTAAATAATCACTACTTTTAGCGTGTATAGAGCAGCATATCTCCACCAGACTCCATGTAAATAATCACTACTTTAGCGTGTATAGAGCAGCATATCTCCACCAGACTCCATGTAAATAATCACTACTTTTAGCGTGTATAGAGCAGCATATCTCCACCAGACTCCATGTAAATAATCACTACTTTTAGTGTGTATAGAGCAGCATATCTCCACCAGACTCCATGTAAATAATCACTACTTTTAGTGTGTATAGAGCAGCATATCTCCACCAGACTCCATGTAAATAATCACTACTTTTAGTGTGTATAGAGCAGCATATCTCCACATGTAAATGGGTGAATTAAGAGTTTATTCCAACCAGACCAGAGTGGTGATTGTTTGAACAGTGGAAAGATGAACCAAGACGGCTTTTGGTAGTTTTATTTAGTTTCTGTCCACTTTGAATGAAGTGTGTTTTACGATGATAAAATCACTGATTATTTACATGGAGTCTGGTGGTGGTTCGTTTTGGGTAAAAGCATCAGCTAAATGAAATGTAATGTAATATACAAGGAAAGAAGTAAGAACAAGGAGAAAAGAGAAGAAGAAACAACGCTAAAAACACCCTTTCTGACTGCACCTTGGCAAAAAAAATGATGTTATTAAAAAATCTTACATGTTGCATTTTGTAGTTTGGTTTAACTTCTTCTTCTTCTGTGTGTTCTGAGTTTTTACCTTCATGGTTGAATGCACTTTTGGGAAGTCGCTTTGGATAAAAGCTTCGGCTAAATGAAATGCAATGTGATGTCAGAAGGGAAGGAGAGAAGAGAAAACAAGGAAGGGAAAGGAGAGAAAAGGGTTGAGTGACTCGAGGGAGAGAAAGGAGAGGAGGAAGAAGAGGAGTGTCTGACATGATGAAGAAGAAGGGAAGTTTTATGGTTGGAGGAGAAAAGTGCCGAGGTTGCAGCTCTCCGCCACCCGGCAGCTGCACGATACATCCAATCTGTTTCCCATCACTGTCACACTCACACGCTCAGACACACACACACACACACACACACACACACACACACACACACACACACACACACACACACACACACACACACACACACACACACACACACACACACACACACACACACACACACACACACACACACACACACACACACACACACACACACACACACACACACACACACACCATGTAAGCAGCATATTCTGCTTTGATATTCAGATTAAGGCCTTTGTCCTAACGTATTTCCAGATGAAGACGTGTGTGATATTCTGGTATTATTCAGGCTGTAGAGCCATTCTGTGGACATGTGTACATACAGCGCGTTCACAATCTGCGTCTTTTTGTCTGTTTACGGCATCTCTGGATGTTACTATGGTTACTATACACCAACCAACCAAAAACAAGGACGTAACTTTGAAAAAAAAGCGAGAAACTTGTAAAAAGTAGAAGGAAGGAATCAAGAATATGTTGAAAATAGGATCAAAAACAGATACGTAAATTTGAAAAAACACACACACACACACACACACACACACACACACACACACACACACACACACACACACACACTTTTAAATAACCAAATATTGGTATCGGTTCTAGCCTTAACGTATTTTTTTTGCCTTATTAATAAAGTCTTTGAGCGTCCACCGCCCAGTGATCAGCTCGCCCAGCGGACCCAACGCTACACTGGAGCAGACGTAGTCTCACACAGCCAGACCTTCCTCCACAGCCCTGCGGAGGAAGGTCTGCCCCCCCCCCCCGCTGATAAACCCCTGAAGGAACCACAGCTGTCCCCTCGGTCCGGCCGCTGGAGTCTTTGATTTGGACTTCCTGCAGCAGCGCCTCGCCTCCACATCAAAGCCTCATTTGCATATTTCTCTGCCAATTAAAGCCGAGGTTGAGTTTGTTTACGAGCTGTAGTTTCCTCCGTGTGACATCACAACAGCCAATCAAACTCCCAGGAACGTCTGTGCAGCGAGACTGAGGTTAGACATGAAATATTCATCCAGAAATAAACAGAAATACACGTAACGTCTGCAGTGGCATTCGGAGAAGTGTGGAAACTTCAGTATCAGATGGTTTTAAATTGCTCCTGTTTCATTTAGTACTTTGGGAGAAAGTCAGGTCATTTAACAGTGTTGTGAACCTGGGGGGGGGGGCTACACTCTAGGCCTGCACAATTAAAAATAATAATAATAATAATAATAATAATAAATCCTTACATACAATTTCCACTCTGTTGTTATTACACACAGGCCTGAACTACACACACAAGAGATGTCGGGACACACACACACACACACACACAGTGCAGATGCAGAGAAGGGGGTGTTCGTCTGGATGGATGAGCGGGTTGGTAGGCGATCAGGTTCGGGTCACGGGCTGATGTGTGATTCTTCTACAGCTTTGAACACGGGGAGGAAGGGATCAATGTGTGTGTGCGTGTGCGTGTGTGTGTGTGTGTGTGTGTGTGTGTGTGTGTGTGTGTGTACACGTCGGGAGGCCTTGATCCACCAGGCAGAAAGGAGACAGAAGAAAACTCAATCTGCAGCTCAGCGGTGATTCAAAGTGAGAAACTCGGGACTACTTTCTGCAACTATATCTCTCTCTCACACACACACACACACACACACACACACACACACACACACACACACACACACACACACACACACACACACACACACACACACACACACACACACACACACACACACACACACACACACACACACACACACACACACACACACACACTTATATTTCTGCATGAACCCGGAAGAATGTGCCGATCTCCTTTTACAGTACACCTCTCTCATCACCCCTAGCCTCACATTGTAGGAGCATCTGGACCGGGCTGGACCCATGAAGACCAGACCGCTACAGGAGCAAAACACACAGTAGATGAACGCTGAAGAGATAAAAAATAATAATAATAATAATTAAGAAAAAGTGCAGTAAATGAAAAATGTATTAACATATTAACTATTAATACGTAGTATATAATAATATATAGTGACGTTACCCTTTAAAGGACAAAAGCATTTCTTGTCTGTGGCCTTTTGTATCAAAGATTTAAGTTTCAATTCACACACACACACACACACACACACACACACACACACACACACACACACACGTTGTAGAGCGTCCTCTGGTGGACAGACTATGCAACGCCATCACTTATAACATGGTTGAGCGTCCGTTTTTATTTTTTAAATATTCGTTCATCAGAATCATTTATTTATTATAAATAATTCTGATTAATATTATTACTGCCTAATATCGGCCGATAACTAGAACATATTCACATTTAACAAGCTGACATCACACAGGATTGACTTTTCATTAAAAATGTTGAAAACGGATTAGTCCATTATCAAAATATCTGGTGATTAATAGTTGATTAATCGTCAGTCTTTGCAGAGTTATTAGTCCATTAATGGACAGAAGTTATTTTATTGACAACAAAAAAATGAGATGAGCTGAGATGCCAAAATGTTCTGCTGCTTTTCTTTGTTTTATGTGACAGTAAACTGCATGAGACACACAATTACTGCAACACACACACACACACACCCCGTTGACCTTTATGCTAAAAGACAGCAGGACATCAATAAACAGGATGTGTCTCTAACCTTTCACACATCATCTGCTAAAGAGCATTACGCCACACACACACACACACACACACACACACACACACACACACACACACACACACACACACACACACACACACACACACACACACACACAATCCAGGAAGATGACGTGTGTCAGAGTACCTTTAACTCTGTAATATTAGGACTTTTATCTGAGGACTTCCTCCAACCATAATAACATGAATGAAAACATGGAAAAACAAGGAGAGAAGAAGGGAGGAAACAAGGAAAAGAGGAAACAAGAAGATAATGAAAGAAAGGAGGAAAGGAGGGAAGAATAGACGAAAGACAAAAAAGGAAGGAAGGAATGACGGAAGGAAAGAAGGAAGGAAGGAAAGAACGAGGAGACAAAGAAGGAAGGGAGGAAGCAACAACACATGAAATACTGTACATATTGTAAAATATACACAGTATATATATATACACACAGTATATATATATATATATATATATATATATATATATATATATATATATATATATATACATATATACACATACATACACACACACACACACACACACACACACACACACACACTCACTCTCACTCTCACTCACCCCCCCATACGAGTTTAACACTTATTCTTGGACCTCATCATAATTTTTATGAATTTAATGAACGTTTATTAAAGTAGTTCACTGATCCTTCATTTTACTTGAGAAGAACATTAAATGGAAGCATTCATGTTCGTTTTTGGCAATTTCTGATAGCTATTTTTTGGAAAATGGGTCAAATTTGACCCCGAAGACAACATGAGGGTTAACCTGACTGACACCGAGACAAACTCCAATTAACTGTGTTGACATGGTAATCAAGAAAGAAAGAAAGAAAGAAAGAAAGAAAGAAAGAAAGTCTGTGGTTTTAGCGCTTCATCCAACACTAATACAGATAACCTGACAAAAAGGTCATACACACGTGCACTCTGTAACACAGGAGCACGTGCATGCATGATAACCTACCTGCACTTTTGGGATATTCTGATGCGTCATTAGCGTTGTGTCTGTACATTTCCATCACAATAACACAATAATACAACAATTACAACAACCAACTTCAGCGCTGCAGTGCTTGTCAGGGGTGTTTGTAGCATAGCAGCTAACATGCTGCCCCATTACAAGCACCTTTTGGAGGGAAATAAAGCGCTGTGTGAGGCGACATGCTGCCGGTTTGTGTCCTGAAGTCAGCCGCTACAACCTCCCAGCATCGTCCATTCATAAAAACGTATCATAAGTGTGTAAACGTGCACTTTTCAAGAGATTAAAACGAAGCTAAACTCACCTTCTGTCCTCACGCTTCAGCGTTGAGCTGCAGTCCAGTCGGCGGGGACGCGCCTGTGTGTTTACTTAGTTTTATATAGTGCTCAAAATTGTTTTTTAATTATTTTTATGGTGAACTGTAATGATATTAGAGTTTTTCAATGTAAAAAGTTTGAGGTAACTCAACGCAGAAGGATAGTAAGAGAAGATAACGCGTGTTTTTCTATACAGGCGCTGTTGTGGACGCGCGTCACTAAGGGGTCTTGACGCTTCAAACGGCCAAGGAGCTAGCGTTAGTAACATCATGGCGGCGTCCACACGAGCACAGGTGATCTCTCTGTACAGGATGATGCTGACAGAGAGCAAGAAGTTCCCCTCGTACAACTACAGGTAAGACATGGCTTCGGACCCACCTAAACTCGCGTGTCTGTCCGTTTGAACCGAGTGTTAGCGGCTGGAAAGGTGCTAATGTAGCTAATGGCTAACAGCTAACGGCTGTGTTTACATCAGCCACCGTGATGTCATCGCTGTCACTGTTAGCTAACAGCTAACGGATAACGGGTAACAGTTAGCTAACGACTAACAGCTAACGGCTAATGGATAACAGCTAACGGCTGTCAGCTAACGGCTAACGGACAACAGCTAACGGCTATCAGCTAACGGCTAATGGATAACAGCTAACGGCTGTCAGCTAACGGCTAACGGACAACAGCTAACGGCTAACGGACAACAGCTAACGGCTAACGGACATCAGCTAACGGCTATCAGCTAACGGACAACAGCTAACGGCTTTCAGCTAACGGCTATCAGCTAACGGCTGTCATTTAACGCTCACAAAACATTCAATCTTTAACTAAAGTTAAAGTACTACTACCACACTGTGGTCATACTCTGTAACAAGTTAAAGTCCTGCATTCAAAACATAGTAGTAGTAGTAGTAGTAGTAGTAGTAGTAGTAGTAGTAGTAGTACTATTAGTAGTACTATTAGTAGTAGTAGTAGTAGTAGTATAAGTGTGTATAAATGTTCCCTTTCAGTGTCTTAGTATTATATATCTGGTGTTTCTAGATTAATGTAGTAGTAGTTGTTGTTGTTGTTTACACAAACATATTTACACATACGTGTAAACACACATACAGGTATGTACACAAACATATGCGAACACACATGTACACAAGCACACACACACACACATAGATACCAACACACGGACACTATCACACTTGTACACATACAGTATACATACACACACACACGTATATGCGCGCGCACACACACGTACACAGACACACATATTTACCAATACACGCTCGTACACACACACACATGTCCAAGTGTGCATGCATCAGTGTGTTGGACAGACGGTTAGCTATACAGCCCCTTCAGGATGTCGCAGTCGCACCAATTCACTCAAATTCAACCAATCACAGCGACTTTGGTGAGACTCGTAATTTTGGCCAATCACCGCAACTTTTCTGCACATTTTACCAATAACCGGAGTTTCCTGTGACTTCAACCAATCCCAGCAGTCCCACATGTCGCACACATCTACACTCACACACACATCTACACTCACACACACATCTACACTCATACACACATCTACGCTCACACACACATCTACGCTCACACACACATCTACGCTCACACACATCTACACTCACACACACATCTACACTCACACACACATCTACACTCATACACACATCTACACTCACACACACATCTACACTCACACACACATCTACACTCACACACACATCTACACTCACACACACATCTACACTCACACACACATCTACGC
>JABXJD010000101.1:285000-295000 GCA_013375575.1 Percina caprodes | reverse complement strand
AGAGATGGAGAGGGAGAGAGAGAGATAGAGATGGAGAGAGAGAGATGGAGGGAGAGAGAGATGGAGGAGAGATGGAGAGGGAGAGATGGAGAGAGAGAGATGGAGGGGGGAGAAAGAGAGATGGAGATGGAGAGAGAGAGATGGAGGGGGGAGAAAGAGAGAGATGGGGAGAGGGAGCGAGAGGGATGGAGGGAGGGAGCGAGAGAGATGGAGAGAGAGATGGAGGGAGGGAGCGAGAGAGATGGAGAGAGAGATGGAGGGGGAGAGAGAGGGATGGAGCGAGAGAGATGGAGGGGAGAGATGGAGAGAGAGAGGGATGGAGGGGGAAAGAGAGATGGAGGGGGAGAGAGAGAGATGGAGAGAGAGGGATGGATGGAGGGGTTGAGAGAGAGAACCGTTATTGTTTACGGTTGCTATGGTGCCACGCTAACCTAAATGCTTCCTTCCTATCCATCCTTCCCCTCCATCCTTCCTCCCTTCCTTCCTATCCATCCTTTCCTCCATCCTTCCTCCCTTCCTTCCTATCCATCCTTTCCTCCATCCTTCCTCCCTCCCTTCCTTCCTATCCATCCTTTCCTCCATCCTTCCTCCCTTCCTTCCTATCCATCCCTCCCCTCCATCCATCCTTCCTCCCTTCCTTCCTATCCATCCTTTCCTCCATCCTTCCTCCCTTCCTTCCTATCCATCCTTCCCCTCCATCCTTCCTCCCTTCCTTCCTATCCATCCTTTCCTCCATCCTTCCTCCCTTCCTTCCTATCCATCCTTTCCTCCATCCTTCCTCCCTTCCTTCCTATCCATCCTTCCTATCCATCCTTTCCTTCATCCTTCCTCCCTTACTTCCTATCCATCCTTTCCTCCATCCTTCCTTCCTTTCTCCCTTCCTATCCATCCTTTCCCTCCATCCTTCCTCCCTTCCTTCCTATCCATCCATCCTTCCTCCCTTCCCCTCCATCCTTTCCTCCATCACGTCCGTGTGTAAATGTAAATCTGATCCCTCTCTCTTTTTATTGCTTTGGCCTTAAATCCTGAATGATCCTCCGACCCAGCGGAGGACAGAAGATGGATGGTGCGTCCTGACTTCTTCCAAGGTTAATGTTGTAGTTTCCTCGACATCAGAGGAGTTGCCCGCGGTGATGAAGCCTTAAAGAGACGGAAATTAAACCAATAATCATCTTCCCTTCAGCTGCTCCGTCTGCTGCCGGTAACGTCCCCTGCATCCATCTGGACTAACCCGGCTGCTTGTGTTGTTATGGAAACACACGCGTCACACGCAACGATTTAGGCCGCTCGCCCGTCAAAACGGCAACATATTTTATTAGAGCACGTCCAATATATCGGCCGATAGTAGGCATTTCCCGATATATCGGTATCTGCATTTATAATGATTTATATTATATTAAATAAATTATAATAAAAACGGACGGTCAACCATGTTATGAGTGATGGCGTTGCATAGTCTGTCCACCAGAGGACGCTCTACAACGTCCCTGTTAGTGATGGTGTTGCATAGTCTGTCCACCAGAGGACGCTCTACAACGTCCCTGTTAGTGATGGCGTTGCATAGTCTGTCCACCAGAGGACGCTCTACAACGTCCCCGTTAGTGATGGTGTTGCATAGTCTGTCCACCAGAGGACGCTCTACAACGTCCCTGTTAGTGATGGCGTTGCATAGTCTGTCCACCAGAGGACGCTCTACAACGTCCCTGTTAGTGATGGCGTTGCATAGTCTGTCCACCAGAGGACGCTCTACAACGTCCCCGTTAGTGATGGTGTTGCATAGTCTGTCCACCAGAGGACGCTCTACAACGTCCCTGTTAGTGATGGCGTTGCATAGTCTGTCCACCAGAGGACGCTCTACAACGTCCCTGTTAGTGATGGTGTTGCATAGTCTGTCCACCAGAGGACGCTCTACAACGTCCCTGTTAGTGATGGCGTTGCATAGTCTGTCCACCAGAGGACGCTCTACAACGTCCCTGTTAGTGATGCCGTTGCATAGTCTGTCCACCAGAGGACGCTCTACAACGTCCCTGTTAGTGATGGCGTTGCATAGTCTGTCCACCAGAGGACGCTCTACAACGTCCCTGTTAGTGATGGCGTTGCATAGTCTGTCCACCAGAGGGCGCTCTACAACGTTCTTCCTCCCTTCCTTCCTTCCTTTCTCTCTGTTATTTTCAGTTGTTGTTTTTGTGTTTTGTGTTGAGCTTTGTTTTCCTCTCTTGTGTGTGTCCCCTGCTGTTTTAACGTTAATTTTACCGTTAACGTTGTTTTTGTCCCTCAGAGGCGTTTTTAGTGTCCCGGTTGCACATATTTGTTCTTTTTATTATCTCCTCTGTTTTCTCTTCTTTACGGCCTGGCGCTGTTTGTTGTTCTCACTGTAAATGGATTGAATAAAACTCTGTGTGTGTGTGTGTGTGTGTGTGTGTGTGTGTGTGTGTGTGTGTGTGTGTGTGTGTGTGTGTGTGTGTGTGTGTGTGTGTGTGTGTGTGTGTGTGTGTGTGTGTGTGTGTTTCCAGGACCTATGCACTGCGGCGGGTGCGCGATGCCTTCAGGGCCAACAGGAATGTGCAGGATCCAAAAACTGTGGAGAGACTCATGGAGGAGGGACAGCAGACACTGGCAATGATACAGAGACAGGTCACACACACACACACACACACACACACACACACACACACACACACACACACACACACACAGGAGCCTGCCACTTCTTCCTCCATCCTCTTTCTATTGTGTCTCTTGACCTTCTCCCAGTCCTTCCCTTCTTACTTTCTCTTTCTTTGAGTCCTTCCTTACATCCTTTGTTTTTTTCTGTCTTTCTCTTCACAACTGCACTCCTTCCATTCATCCCTTTTCCCTCCTCTCTCCCTCCATCACATTAACTTTTACACTCTCACCCTCATTTTTCACGGCTCTACCTCATTGCTACACACACACACACACACACACACACACACACACACACACACACACACACACACAAACACCCTCAGGTTAACCATGATGACTAGAATGCAGATGAACACCTGTTTACTGACTGACCACCTGTCCTACACACACACACACACACACACACACACACACACTCTCCCCCTCATTATCGTGGCAACTCCGTGCTAAGCACCTCACTGTCGCTCACTTTGTTCCCATAATGCACCAGCAGCCTCTCGGCCAATCCCAACAGGGCATTGTCAGTGTCTCTGCGTGCCTTTTTCTTTCTGCCTTTTTTTCTTCTTCTTTTAAACACACACACACACACACACACACACACACACACACACACACACACACACACGCTGTGCATCAGATCTTTTCCTGCATTGTGTTTTTTCTGATTAATTTCTAATTTAATTCAACAAATATCCGGACTGACTGTCAACTCTGAAGCTTTATTCAAAGCTTTAATGATCAGATTTCCATACGGCGACGCGCGGAGAAACATAACGGGTGGAAGAGTTGGAATAATTAATATTATTATTATTATTATTATTATTATTATTATTATTATTATTTAATATTTAGGAAGCACATTCATAAAAGAAAAGAAATAAAGATAAGAACGGAAACGATGGGATCAGAAAGAAACCAGTTTCACTGTTAATAATAATAATAATAATAATAATAATGAAATAATAGGGGCAGCAGCGTTCCCACGTTAACGTTTTGGGGGCAGCAGCGTTCCCACGTTAACGTTTTGGGGGCAGCAGCGTTCCCACGTTAACGTTTTGGGGGCAGCAGCGTTCCACGTTAACGTTTTGGGGGCAGCAGCGTTCCACGTTAACGTTTTGGGGGCAGCAGCGTTCCACGTTAACGTTTTGGGGGCAGCAGCGTTCCCGTTAGCGTTTGGGGGCAGCAGCGTTCCACGTTAACGTTTTGGGGGCAGCAGCGTTCCACGTTAACGTTTTGGGGGCAGCAGCGTTCCCACGTTAACGTTTTGGGGGCAGCAGCGTTCCACGTTAACGTTTTGGGGGCAGCAGCGTTCCACGTTAAATGCAAGATAAAACCAAAATGTAGCACTTTCATTGTAGCCTGTTGTTGCACCCAAAGGTGTTGCTGAGTTTGGGATTTGTTGAGCTGCAGGGTGGTGTTGGTGTGTGTGAGACGTGTTGACACAGCGTGCGTGCGTGCGTGTCTGTGTGTCTGTGTGTGTGTGTGTGTGTGTGTGTGTGTGTGTGTGTGTGTGTGTGTGTGTGTGTGTGTGTGTGTGTGTGTGTGTGTGTGTGTGTGTGTGTGTGCGTGCGTGCGTGTGTGTGTGTTTCTCCCCTGCATCTCGCCCACGCTGCCTCCTCGGTTAAATGCATCACTGAAGGGATACGCACCTTGTTACACATCCTGCTGCAATACTACAGGCTTCTGGGAAAATCCATATCACACACCCACACACACACACACACACACACACACACACACACACAGAAAAATACATACACACACACACACACGTGCAATTACAAACACACACACAGAAAAACACTCACACAGACACATGTACAATTACACCCGCGCACAGAAACACACAGAAACACACAGAATAACACACAGAGACAGACAGACAGACAGACAGACAGACACACACACACAGAAACACACTCAAATGTTGGACTGGTTGTGGACGAGGCTGCTGGTGTTTGGTGCTCTCTGGCTTTAGGTTTCCTCCCCGTGTGCAGATCTTTACAGTGTGTCACACGAGGGGGGGAGGAGACAGGGACAGGGAGAGGAGACAGGGAGGGGGACAGGGACAGGGAGAGGAGACAGGGAGGGGGACAGGGAGAGGGAGAGGAGACATGGAGGGGGACAGGGAGAGGGGACAGGGAGAGGGAGAGGAGACATGGAGGGGGACAGGGAGAGGGACAGGGAGAGGAGACAGGGAGAAGAGACAGGGAGGGGGACAGGGACAGGGAGAGGAGACATGGAGGGGGACAGGGAGAGGGGACAGGGAGAGGGAGAGGGAGAGGAGACATGGAGGGGGAGAGGGAGAGGGAGAGGAGACAGGGAGAGGAGACATGGAGGGGGAGAGGGAGAAGGAGAGGAGACAGGGAGAGGAGACAGGGAGAGGGAGAGGAGAAATGGAGGGGGACAGGGAGAGGGAGAGGGGACATGGAGGGGGACAGGGAGAGGGAGGAGGAGAGAGGGAGAGGGGACAGGGAGAGGAGACATGGAGGGGGAGAGGGAGAGGAGACATGGACAGGGAGAAGGACAGGGACAGGGAGACATGGAGGGGGACAGGGAGAGGAGACAGGGACAGGGAGAGGGAGAGGAGACATGGAGGGAGAGGAGACAGGGACAGGGAGACATGGAGGGGGACAGGGAGAGGAGACAGGGACAGGGAGAGGGAGAGGAGACATGGAGGGGGAGAGGGAGAGGAGACAGGGACAGGGAGACATGGAGGGGGACAGGGAGAGGGAGGGGGGAGTGTTAAATCAAAACTAGACATCAAAACTCTCTGATGCAATTCTTTAATCCACTAAAAACAAAGAGCTGGTTTTCAATATACAAAAAATAAACAATTTGTCATCTTATCTTCATCACATTGTTTCAAATGTCTGTATATATATATATATATATATATATATATATATATATATATATATATATATATATATATATATATATATATATATATATATATATATATGAATGACTTCATTGATCCTCAGAGGGAATGGAAAATTTCTTAAAGGGGAAATATGCAAATTTACCTTAGCTGAACAGCGCGTGTGTGTTATAGCATCATTGTGTGTGTGTGTTATATCATCATTGTGTGTGTGTTATAGCATCATCAGTGTGTGTGTGTGTGTGTGTGTGTAAGTTGGTTAGGGAGTAAGATGATGGATTGCTGTGTTTGGAGAAGAGAAACTAACCTGCGTGTTTGGGTTTAATGAGCGAGAGAGTTACAGACGGAGGAGAGAAGACTTCCTGAATGTGAAAACATCAGGATAGAAAGATGCAACTAACTCTTCTCAGTCTGTTTACACACACACACACACACTGATGATGCTATAACACACACACACACACACACACACACACACACACACGTCGGTCCTGCTATTCTTTCAAAGCGATCGACGTACCGCTGCGACAGCTCTGCGTGGAGCCTCAGAACCATAAATCACCTCAAGTCATTAAGTAATTGTGTGTGTGTGTGTGTGTGTGTGTGTGTGTGTGTGTGTGTGTGTGTGCATCTAAAATCTCACTGTGTTAATATTTTTGGGAAAGCACCTATAGCCTAACCCTACAATATCACCGTGTTATCGCCACGAATGCATGAACACAACCTGTGTGTGTGTGTTTATGTGTGTTTATGTTTATGAGAGTGTGTGTGTGTGTGTGTGTGTGTGTGTGTCTCACCCTTCCCCTCTCTCCCCTCATTCCTCCCCCCTCTGTTATTTTCTCTCTCGTCTCTTTCTCCATCTTTTGATATGTGAAGATCTCCCGTCCTTCCTGCCTCTATCCCACGTCTTCACTGCTGTTCCCCCAGACTTACCCCGAGCTTTAGTCACACACGCAGTAACACACACACACACACACACACACACACTCACTCACACTCACGCGCACACACAGACACACACGCAGTAACACACACACAGACACACGCTGTACACACACACACACACACACACACACACGCAGTAACACACACACACAGTAACACACACACACACACACACACACACACACACACTCACACTCACGCGCACACACAGACACACACGCAGTAACACACACACAGACACACGCTGTAACACACACACACACACACACACACACACGCAGTAACACACACACACAGTAACACACACACACACACGCAGTAACACACACACACACACACACGCAGTAACACACACATGCAGTAACACACACACACACACACACGCAGTAACACACACACACGCAGTAACACACACACACACACACGCAGTAACACAAACACACACACGCAGTAACACACACGCTATGATGCTGTAACTGACACACTCAAAGACACACACACAGAGACACACACACAATTTCCCCCTGCTCTGGCGTTCCCCCCTCTCATTCCCCCTGCTCTGACATTTCCCCCTCTCATTCCCCCTGCTCTGACATTTCCCCCTCTCATTCCTCCTGCTCTGACATTTCCCGCTCTCATTCCTCCTGCTCTGGTGTTCCCCGCTCTCATTCCCCCTGCTCTGGTGTTCCCCCCTCTCATTCCCCCTGCTCTTGTGTTCCCCCTTTCATTCCCCCTGCTCTGGCGTTCCCCCCTCTCATTCCCCCTGCTCTTGTGTTCCCCCTTTCATTCCCCCTGCTCTGGCGTTCCCCCCTCTCATTCCCCCTGCTCTGGTGTTCCCCCCTCTCATTCCCCTGCTCTGGTGTTCCCCCTCTCATTCCCCTGCTCTGGTGTTCCCCCTCTCATTCCCCTGCTCTGGTGTTCCCCCTCTCATTCCCCCTGCTCTGGTGTCCCCCCCTCTCATTCCCCCTGCTTGAGGAGACTTATCACGGTCTCCTCTAGCTGTAGACACGTGGGCCAACGCACTCTGCAACACTGCGCCGCCGCTAGTTAGCTTAGCTTAGTGAATGGAATCCTATGTTGACAGTTAGCATGTTGTGAGTAACAGTGAGTCAACAAAAAATCAACAACCATCTAATTACTTTGTGTTTCCTGCGTATTCACAACGAGTACAAATAGAAAACTGGAACAGCTGCAGTTATTTTCTGGTACTTTCTTTTGTTTGTTAGTTTTTTGTCTATTCTTAGAAGTCTGGGTCTGATGCAATGATAGTCTACACGCACACACACACACACATACAGACACACACACACACACACACACACACACACACAGGGACACATACATACACACACACAGGGACACACACACACACACACACAGAGGGACACATACACACACACACACAGACATACACACACACACAGACACACACACACACACACACACACACACACAGAGAGACACACACACACAGGGACATACACACACACACACACACACACACACACACACAGGGACATACACACAGACACACACACACACACAGGGACACATACACACATACAGACACACACACACACACACACACACACACAGGGACACATACACACACATACAGACACACACACAGGGATATACACATATTCAGACACACACAGAGACACATACAGGGACACACACTCACAAAGACAAACACATGTACACAGACACACACACACAGGGACACACACATAGGGACACACACACAGGCACATACACATGGACAAACACAGTCACACACACACACACATACACACACACACACACACTCTGCATGATGAAATTCATTGACTGAAGAAGGCAATGTAATGTCAGGACAACGGTTAAAAATGACACGAGGGAAAAGGAGGAAGGAGGAGAGATGATGGAAATCAAAGCACAGAAGGCTGGGGGGGGGGGGTAGGATCGTGGAAGGCTCAGTGCTGGGGGTAGGATCGTGGAAGGCTCAGTGCTGGGGGGTAGGATCGTGAGAGGAGTATTTGGAGAGGAGTTTAAGGCTCCTTCCTCAAGAAAATGTAAAAAAATCGTTATTATTACACCATATCTGTGTCAAACGCTGGGAACTAGAGCCGATAATACCGATAAAACCTGAAGACAAAACTCGCCAAAGACGTCCTCTGGGGACCAACTACAACGTCCCTGTTAGTGATGGCGTTACATAGTCTGTCCACCAGAGGGCGCTCTACAACGTCCCTGTTAGTGATGGCGTTACATAGTCTGTCCACCAGAGGACGCTCTACAACGTCCCTGTTAGTGATGGCGTTGCATAGTCTGTCCACCAGAGGACGCTCTACAACGTCCCTGTTAGTGATGGCGTTGCATAGTCTGTCCACCAGAGGACGCTCTACAACGTCCCTGTTAGTGATGGCGTTACATAGTCTGTCCACCAGAGGACGCTCTACAACGTCCCCGTTAGTGATGGCGTTGCATAGTCTGTCCACCAGAGGACGCTCTACAACGTCCCTGTTAGTGATGGCGTTGCATAGTCTGTCCACCAGAGGACGCTCTACAACGTCCCTGTTAGTGATGGCGTTGCATAGTCTGTCCACCAGAGGACGCTCTACAACGTCCCGTTAGTGATGGCGTTGCATAGTCTGTCCACCAGAGGACGCTCTACAACGTCCCCGTTAGTGATGGCGTTGCATAGTCTGTCCACCAGAGGACGCTCTACAACGTCCCCGTTAGTGATGGCGTTGCATAGTCTGTCCACCAGAGGACGCTCTACAACGTCCCTGTTAGTGATGGTGTTGTATAGTCTGTCCACCAGAGGACGCTCTACAACGTCCCAAAACAACCCCAAAGAAAGCACAAATGTCTAAAAGCGACACAGCACGACTACAAAGAGACGCAAAATATACAGCGGGCCTTTTTTTAATAAAAGAAAAATGACATTTTCTTGAAGGGTTTGACTGAACGCCAAGTACACACCTATATGGATCAATGTCCTCCATCAGTGGGAAGTGGACTGAAGGACTCTCTCATCTCCTCCCTTTTATTAGTCACTTTTTCCTACTCCCCTAAAATGCGTTGTCCCTCTCTCTCTCTCTCTCTCTCTCTCCCCTCCCTCCCTTTCCCTCCCCTCTCTCTGTCTCTCTCTCCCTCTCTCTCTCTCTCCCTCCCTCTCTCTCCCTCCCCTCTCTCTCTCCCTCCCTCTCTCTCCCTCCCCTCCCTCTCTCTCCCTCCCTCTCTCTCTCTCCCTCCCCTCTCTCTCTCTCTCTCTCTCTCTCTCTCTCTCTCCCTCCCTCTCCTCTCCAGCCGACTGCCAACCAGCCCATCGATCCTCTCAGAAAATCACTGCATCTCATTTTCCTCAGCCGGGCTCTATTGATGTTTTCTTGAGTGTTTTTCTGTTTCCGGCGTCTTCTTCCTTCTCTGCAGCGCTGCGATAGTTAACGACAGTTTGAGTCTGTAGCCGAGACCTCAAAACACAAAGAGGGACGATCCTGCTGGATGCTGGTCCTG
>JABXJD010000101.1:277500-280000 GCA_013375575.1 Percina caprodes | reverse complement strand
CATCTCATCCTCCCTCTCTCTCTCCCCCTCATCTCATCCTATCTCCCTCTCTCCCCCTCCATCTCATCCTCTCTCTCTCTCTCTCCCCCTCCATCTCATCCTATCTCCCTCTCTCTCCATCTCCATCCTCTCTCCTTCTCTCCCCCTCCATCTCCATCCTCCCTCTCTCTCCCCCTCATCTCCATCCTCCCTCTCTCTCCCCCTCCATCTCATCCTCTCTCCCTCTCTCCCCCTCCATCTCCATCCTCTCTCCCTCTCTCCCCCTCCATCTCCATCCTCTCTCTCTCTCTCCCCCTCCATCTCATCCTATCTCTCTCTCCCCCTCCATCTCATCCTATCTCTCTCTCTCCCTCCATCTCATCCTCTCTCCCTCTCTCCCCCTCCATCTCCATCCTCTCTCTCTCTCTCCCCCTCCATCTCCATCCTCTCTCTCTCTCTCCCCTCCATCTCATCCTATCTCTCTCTCCCCCTCCATCTCATCCTATCTCTCTCTCCCCCTCCATCTCCATCCTCTCTCTCTCTCCTACACTCACAGGCCTCCACTATGATTTCATCATCATTCCTCCCCCCTTTTCTCTCCCTCGCACAAATAACAGCGGTCATTTTCGGAGTCTTTGCCGCTCTGCTGGCCTCCCCCTGATTCCCCTCCGTCACTTCATCTCTTTCCTCCCACTTTCTACGGCTCTTTAACTTCCATTTTCACTGTCTCCCACTGTTCATTGCAGCATCTTTTTCTCAGGCTGAACACACTGCTGTGGATGGTTCTCACCTGAATTAGCAGCCTCCCCTCCGCCTACATATACAGCACCTCACATATTATTTTGGTGATGTTGCTGCAAACATGACCGCCCCACTTACAGTGTTAGGTTGCCATCCATTTCCTATAAGGAACAAAGACCTCAGACACACATCTTCCTCATCATCCTTAGACCTAGACTCTTTATTAATCCTTTTGGGATGAGTCCTGCAAGTAAATGGAAATTTCCAGCATCCGTTTTAGCAAGAAAAGCAAAAAAGACAACAAATATAATAATAATAATAATAATAATAACAATGAGAACATTTGTCAATAAAAAGACATAAAAAAAGACATTAACCATAAATTAAAGGGGTGTGTGTGTGGGTGTGTGGGTGTGGGTGTGGGTGTGGGTGTGGGTGGGGGTCGTGGTCCTCTCTGCCCTGTTTCCTCCTCCCCCCCCAGTGGAGTTGTATAGTCTGATGGCATGAGGGACAAAGGAGTCCTTGAGTCTGTTGGGACTCTGTTGGGAAGGAGCGGCCCTCCACTGAACCAGCTCCTCTGGGTGCTGATGACGGGGTGGGGGGGGGTTACAGGCATTGTCAATAATGTCCAGCAGTATGTCCAGTGTCCTCCTCTCTGCCACCGTCACCAGTGGGTCCAGCTTCATGCCGGCCCGCCTGATCAGTTTATCCAGTCCTTGGATTTGCTGCCCCTGTCTTCCGGTCCAGGTGGCAGGTGTGTGTTGTCCAGTCTCCTCAGGAAGTCCAGCCTGCTCTGTGTCTTCCGGTCCAGGTGGCAGGTGTGTGTTGTCCAGTCTCCTCAGGAAGTCCAGCCTGCTCTGTGTCTTCCGGTCCAGGTGGCAGGCGTGTGTTGTCCAGTCTCCTCAGGAAGTCCAGCCTGCTCTGTGTCTCCCTGTCCAGGTGGCAGGTGTGTGTTGTCCAGCCTGCTCTGTGTCTTCCTGTCCAGGTGGCAGGTGTGTGTTGTCCAGTCTCCTCAGGAAGTCCAGCCTGCTCTGTGTCTCCCGGTCCAGGTGGCAGGTGTGTGTTGTCCAGTTTGTTATCCAGCCACAGCCAGAGGTATTTGAATGATTGAACCTCCACCTCAACTCCCTCTAGCAGGACTGGTCGCGGTCTCGGTCTGGTCCGGCCTTTAAATGTGGTGTGTCCACACTGGGGACGTTTCTTCTTTTGGAGAAATGAAATTCAGCCACACTTGCAACCAATTAAGAACTAAATCCCTGTTTAAGCCGACTAGTATTTAACTGCTGCGGAGTGCAATGTCTCCCGTCGTGTCCCATTGTCTCCCGTCGTGTCCCATTGTCTCCCGTCGTGTCCCATTGTCTCCCATCATCACCAAGTGTCTCCCATTGTCTCCCATCATCACCAAGTGTCTCCCGTTGTCTCCGATTGTCTCCCATCATCACCCATTGTCTCCCGTTGTCACCCATTGTCTCCCATCATCACCAATTGTCTCCCGTTGTCTCCCATTGTCACCCATTGTCTCCCATCATCACCCATTGTCTCCCGTTGTCACCTGTTGTCACCCATTGTCTCCCTTTGTCACCCGTTGTCTAAAATTGTCTCGTCGTCTCCCATTGTCTCCCGTCGTTTGGTGTGAGGTCATAACTCTGTCGGTCTTTCTCACCGGGGGGGAGACACACACACACACACACTCTCTCCCTTCCACATTAATATCCCAGCATGCTTTGCCTTCGTTAGAGGCCGGCCTGCTGTGGTTATTCAGATCCATGTGTTGACTAAA
>JABXJD010000101.1:257500-265000 GCA_013375575.1 Percina caprodes | reverse complement strand
TGCTTACCAGAGCGGGAATCAACCAGTTTGTCCACCAACTGCAACACAAAGGGGAGACAATTAGTCAAATACAACTAGGTTAAAGGGTTACTTCTGGTGGAGATATGCTGCTCTACACGCTAAAAGTAGTGATTATTTACATGGAGTCTGGTGGGAGATATGCTGCTCTATACACGCTAAAAGTAGTGATTATTTACATGGAGTCTGTGGAGATATGCTGCTCTATACACGCGAAAAGTAGTGATTATTTACATGGAGTCTGTGGAGATATGCTGTGTCTATACACGCTAAAAGTAGTGATTATTTACATGGAGTCTGGTGGAGATATGCTGCTGTATACATGTAAAAGTAGTGATTATTTACATGGAGTCTGGTGGAGATATGCTGCTCTATACACGCTAAAAGTAGTGATTATTTACATGGAGTCTGGTGGAGATATGCTGCTCTATACACGCTGAAAGTAGTGATTATTTACATGAGTCTGTGGAGATATTGCCTATACACACAAAAGTGTGATTATTTACATGGAGTCTGGTGGAGATATGCTGCTCTATACACACTAAAGTAGTGATTATTTACATGGAGTCTGGTGGAGATATGCTGCTCTATACACACTAAAAAGTAGTGATTATTTACATGGAGTCTGGTGGAGATAAGCTGCTCTATACACGCTAAAAGTAGTGATTATTAACATGGAGTCTGGTGGAGATATGCTGCTCTATACACTTAAAAGTAGTGATTATTTACATGGAGTCTGGTGGAGATATGCTGCTCTATACACTAAAAGTAGTGATTATTTACATGGAGTCTGGTGAGATATGCTGCTCTATACACGCTAAAAGTAGTGATTATTTACATGGAGTCTGGTGGAGATATGCTGCTCTATACACGCTAAAAGTAGTGATTATTTACATGGAGTCTGGTGGAGATATGCTGTTCTATACACGCTAAAAGTAGTGATTATTTACATGGAGTCTGGTGGAGATATGCTGCTCTATACACGCTAAAAGTAGTGATTATTTACATGGAGTCTGGTAGAGATATGCTGCTCTATACACACTAAAAGTAGTGATTATTTACATGGAGTCTGGTAGAGATATGCTGCTCTATACACACTAAAAGTAGTGATTATTTACATGGAGTCTGGTAGAGATATGCTGCTCTATACACACTAAAAGTAGTGATTATTTACATGGAGTCTGGTGGAGATATGCTGGTCTATACACGCTAAAAGTAGTGATTATTTACATGGAGTCTGGTGGAGATATGCTGCTCTATACACACTAAAAGTAGTGATTATTTACATGGAGTCTGGTGGAGATATGCTGGTCTATACACGCTAAAAGTAGTGATTATTTACATGGAGTCTGGTGGAGATATGCTGGTCTATACACGCTAAAAGTAGTGATTATTTACATGGAGTCTGGTGGAGATATGCTGCTCTATACACACTAAAAGTAGTGATTATTTACATGGAGTCTGGTGGAGATATGCTGCTCTATACACACTAAAAGTAGTGATTATTTACATGGAGTCTGGTGGAGATATGCTGGTCTATACACGCTAAAAGTAGTGATTATTTACATGGAGTCTGGTGAGATATGCTGCTCATACACGCTAAAAGTAGTGATTATTTACATGGAGTCTGGTGGAGATATGCTGCTCTATACACACTAAAAGTAGTGATTATTTACATGGAGTCTGGTGGAGATATGCTGCTCTATACACGCTAAAAGTAGTGATTATTAACATGGAGCCTCAAAATTCTCCTTTTCTGTCTGAAAAAATCTGTGTGTGTGTGTGTGTGTGTGTGTGTGTTTATATACCTGGGCTCGTCCTTCAAAGTGGTCACCGGTGATTCCTGTGAGACACAGAGCACACAAACATCATCAGCTGTTACCTCAATACCAAAACAACCTATAACCTATATAACCCTCAACCTGGCAACCTATAACCCTCAACCTGGCAACCTATAACCCTCAACATGTCAACCTATAACCCTCAACCTGGCAACCTATAACCCTCAACCTGGCAACCTATAAACCTCAACCTGGCAACCTATAACCCTCAACCTGGCAACCTATAACCCTCAACCTGGCAACCTCTAACCCTCAACCTGGCAACCTATAACCCTCAACATGGCAACCTATAACCCTCAACATGGCAACCTATAACCCTCAACATGGCAACCTATAACCCTCAACATGGCAACCTATAACCCTCAACCTGGCAACCTCTAACCCTCAACATGGCAACCTCTAACCCTCAACCTGGCAACCTCTAACCCTCAACCTGGCAACCTATAACCCATGGCTGGGAGTTTTAGTAGGAACAGAGAATATTTCTGCTGTGTGAACGTAGCTTCACTTACTTCATAGGTGGAGATTTTGTCTCTGTCATCCTGCAGAGAGACAGACAGGCAGTCAGACAGAGAGACAGTCAGAGAGACAGACAGACAGACAGAGAAACAGTCAGAGAGACAGACAGAGAGACAGACAGACAGACAGACAGACAGACAGACAGAGAAACAGTCAGAGAGACACACAGACAGACAGACAGACAGACAGAGAGACAGAGAGACAGAGAGACAGACAGACAGACAGACAGAAAGACAGAGAGACAGACAGACAGACAGACAGACAGACAGAGAGACAGACAGACATGTTACATGATGTCCTGAGATGCGTTATTCAGAATATTTAGTCCAAGGTACTTGTACTTTACTCAAGTTACTTTATAATACTTTATCTACAGTTTCCTGCTGATACGTCCAGATGTAACAGAGTATTTGTACAGTGTGTTTCAGTAGTACTGCAGTGAAGGGTGTGTTACTCCCTCCAGCCCTGATAGTGACTGACCGGGTGCAGCTCTCCGATCACCATGCTCTGCGCCATCTCTCTGGCGTCGCTCGAGTGTCCCACGTCCTCAAAGCTCTCGGTGGCGTCTCCGCCCGCCTGCTCCCTCAGAACCTCCTCCCCCCCGGGGTGCTGTGATGAAAAGAAACGCACCCTTATGTGTTCATTAACACTCACAAAATATAATATAATAATAATGCTATTGGCATTCATAATGCAAGAGAAACAAGCTGTAATGTTACCCTACAGGACAGATGTTCATCATCAGGTAGAAACAAGCTGTAATGTTACCCTACAGGACAGATGTTCATCATCAGGGAGAAACAAGCTGTAATGTTACCCTACAGGACAGATGTTCATCATCAGGGAGAAACAAGCTGTAATGTTGCCCTACAGGACAGATGTTCATCATCAGGGAGAAACAAGCTGTAATGTTACCCTACAGGACAGATGTTCATCATCAGATAGAAACAAGCTGTAATGTTACCCTACAGGACAGATGTTCATCATCAGGGAGAAACAAGCTGTAATGTTACCCTACAGGACAGATGTTCATCATCAGGGAGAAACAAGCTGTAATGTTACCCTACAGGACAGATGTTCATCATCAGGTAGAAACAAGCTGTAATGTTACCCTACAGGACAGATGTTCATCATCAGGTAGAAACAAGCTGTAATGTTACCCTACAGGACAGATGTTCATCATCAGGTAGAAACAAGCTGTAATGTTACCCTACAGGACAGATGTTCATCATCAGGTAGAAACAAGCTGTAATGTTACCCTACAGGACAGATGTTCATCATCAGGAGAAACAAGCTGTAATGTTACCCTACAGGACAGATGTTCATCATCAGGTAGAAACAAGCTGTAATGTTACCCTACAGGACAGATGTTCATCATCAGGTAGAAACAAGCTGTAATGTTACCCTACAGGACAGATGTTCATCATCAGGGAGAAACAAGCTGTAATGTTACCCTACAGGACAGATGTTCATCATCAGGGAGAAACAAGCTGTAATGTTACCCTACAGGACAGATGTTCATCATCAGGAGAAACAAGCTGTAATGTTACCCTACAGGACAGATGTTCATCATCAGGGAGAAACAAGCTGTAATGTTACCCTACAGGACAGATGTTCAGCATCAGGTAGAAACAAGCTGTAATGTTACCCTACAGGACAGATGTTCAGCATCAGGTAGAAACAAGCTGTAATGTTACCCTACAGGACAGATGTTCATCATCAGGTAGAAACAAGCTGTAATGTTACCCTACAGGACAGATGTTCATCATCAGGTAGAAACAAGCTGTAATGTTACCCTACAGGACAGATGTTCATCATCAGGTAGAAACAAGCTGTAATGTTACCCTACAGGACAGATGTTCATCATCAGGGAGAAACAAGCTGTAATGTTACCCTACAGGACAGATGTTCAACATCAGGGAGAAACAAGCTGTAATGTTACCCTACAGGACAGATGTTCATCATCAGATAGAAACAAGCTGTAATGTTACCCTACAGGACAGATGTTCAGCATCAGGTAGAAACAAGCTGTAATGTTACCCTACAGGACAGATGTTCATCATCAGGTAGAAACAAGCTGTAATGTTACCCTACAGGACAGATGTTCATCATCAGGTAGAAACAAGCTGTAATGTTACCCTACAGGACAGATGTTCATCATCAGGTAGAAACAAGCTGTAATGTTACCCTACAGGACAGATGTTCAGCATCAGGTAGAAACAAGCTGTAATGTTACCCTACAGGACAGATGTTCATCATCAGGTAGAAACAAGCTGTAATGTTACCCTACAGGACAGATGTTCATCATCAGGGAGAAACAAGCTGTAATGTTACCCTACAGGACAGATGTTCATCATCAGGTAGAAACAAGCTGTAATGTTACCCTACAGGACAGATGTTCATCATCAGGTAGAAACAAGCTGTAATGTTACCCTACAGGACAGATGTTCATCATCAGGGGGAAACAAGCTGTAATGTTACCCTACAGGACAGATGTTCAGATGTTTTAAAACCTCTTTAAGACCTTTATTTTAACCAGAATTAGCTCTAAAGTCACTAGCCCTAAACCCACCAGACTCCATTTAAAAAAACAATACTTTTAGTGTCTTTAGCGCCAGCATATAATCACATGTAAATCAGTAAAATATGTGTTTATTTCAACCAAAACTAGAGTAGTGATGGTTGAAAATGTGGAACAACGACCCAAAAAAGGCTTTTCATTGTTTAATTTTGTTTTTGTTGACTTTGAATGAAGTGTATTCTACGTTGCTTAAATCACTGATTTTTTACATGGAGTCTGGTGGGTATAGCGAACGCAATTTCGCAGATGATTGTTATGTTTAAGAAAAGGATCTTACTCTTTAACATAGAGGTCGCCCTCCTTAGAAATCCTAACGGAAAGACCTGCCCCCCCGCCCCCCACCCCGACCAATCATCAGTCACTCAAAGATCCTGCAGACTGAGACCACTGGACCTGAAAACCGGGTCATTAGTTGGACGTCACGTCCACTCTGTCTGAACTCTGTGCAGAATAAAACGAGTCACACCTCAGACTCGGGCAAAGGTCCTAACTGATACCTAAAGTAATAACCTAAAAGATAACTCTTTATTCCTTTCCTCAACCCTCGGGCTGAAAATCAACCCTTTTGTTGACGCTTTTTATCAATGTTTTTTAATTCTTTCTTACGTTTTTGTCCCTTTTTTCAACACTTTTGACACTTTCTTAACTTATTAACTTTAGTTTTACAGTTTTTTTGGGAATTTATGGGCAATAAACCTCATTTATAGGAAATTATACCTAATGTTTGAGTTAGAAAAGCAGAAATTTCTCTTTCTTTCAACCAAATGTCTATGTGTGTGTGTGTATATATATATATATATATATATATATATATATATATATATATATATATATATATATATATATAAAATATTTTCACTTTATTAAAACATTCAAACTTATAAAATTGTAATAATAAAATCTTAATCTTAATATTTATCACGTTAAGTTGTGAAAGCTTTTACGTGAACATGTAAAACTCATAAAACTACTGAAAAATATTTAGTATTTTTAAATAAATACAGTATATTGAAATATCTGTTCTTGTATTTTATCCTATTATTATCTAAGTATATTGTATCCTAGTACTTCATTTATATTTATATTCTGTGCTGTGTGACTAATATTTTGCAGCTGTGACAGTATATCTCATTTTTATCATAAATATTATCTTGTTAATTATTATATATTATTATTATTATATATTATTATTATTATTATTATTATATGTTATTATCATTTTATCATGAACTTCCAATGATCCTGCCTGTGCCACAGACATAACTTTGATATCTGAGTTATAGTTACTTTAGTTTGTTAGTACAACAACAGCCCCCCCCAGGTTAGTACCCCCCCATAGAGCCTTTCTGAGCCCCTCTGATCCTGAACTGAGCACAAAAACCACATTTTTCTCAACTGGTCAACTTCCCACCAGACTCCAGCCAAAAAAAGCCACATTTTGCAACAGGCACACTGGCAGATAACCACACGTACATTTTTAATTATTTTCCATTTAAAACACAAGGCAGTGGGTTAAATATGAATGTAATGTTTCGGTGTGTCGTTCTGACCACCCAGATTGGTGTATTTCCTGTTACAGGTGGTTTTAACAAGCTAATTACCGCTAACTGCTAATGACTTAAATTGCCCGGATTCTTAACGGAGTTCCTCACCTCTTCCAGAAACTTGGTGACATCGTAGATTTTGTTGTGGATGATGATCCACGTTGATTTGAACGTGTTCTGCTCCTCGATCTCTGACAGTCTGTAATATTTGACTCCATCTGCGCATTTTGCCTTATTTTCACCCATTTGTGTCCCTGAAAGTCCGACGATTTGAGGGAAAGGAAAGTCGACCTGAGCCGCTGGAAGTGGACAGGAGGCGTGAAACTGTGTGTTTGTGGTTATGTAATCCCACCCAGCCTGTCAGGACCGTGACTCCGCATAAACACACCGACATTTACCCCAGTTTCTATTAACTAGAGTCCCAAGTTACAGCGGTGGTGCGTTCACGGCCATCAAGCTGCACGGGATTCAATACGAGGAGCCGGGCTTCAGTTTTCAGTAAAAGTCTTGTTTCATTATGTGCAGTGGGTAACATTTGAAAATGAAGTCTTTACTCATTATACACACAGACACACACACAGAGACACACACAGAGACACACACACAGACACACACACAGAGACACACACAGACACACACAGACACACACACAGACAGAGACACACAGACACACACACACAGACACAGAGACACACACACAGACACGCATACACAGACACACACACAGAGACACACACACACACACAGACACACACACAGACAGAGACACACAGAGACACACACACAGACACGCATACACAGACACACACACAGAGACACACACAGACACACAGACACACACACAGACAGAGACACACAGAGACACACATACAGACACGCACACACAGACAAACACACAGAGACACACATACAGACACACACACAGAGACACACACACATACAGACACACACACACATACAGACACACACACAGAGACACACACACATACAGACACAC
>JABXJD010000101.1:235000-252500 GCA_013375575.1 Percina caprodes | reverse complement strand
ATGCAGGTTTTGGTTATTTTCTGCTCAGCATGAAGGACGTCAGGTTTTTACTATTTCACTTGAATGCAGCATTCTTGTTGATTTACCCTTGAATAAACTGTGTGTGTGTGTGTGTGTGTGTGTGTGTGTGTTTTTCTGTGTTTGTGTGTGTGTGTGTATGTGTGTGTGTGTGTGTGTGCTTGTTTGTGTGTGTGTGTGTGTGTGTGTCTGTCTCTGTGTGTGTGTCTGTGTGTGTGTGTGTGTGTGTCTGTCTCTGTGTGTGTGTCTGTGTGTGTGTGTGTGTGTGTGTCCACAGAGATCTGGTTTTGCTGTATTCTGATATTCTGGCCTCTCCAGCTCTGGACTCCTTGAGTGAAATCACAGTGGTCATGGCCGTAAGACACACACACACACACACACACACACACACACACACACACACACACGCACAAACCTCAACTATCACAACTTTATGTCCTTGACCCTCTTATGTAACCTCAACTTAGACTAATATCAGGTCTGTGTAGCTTCATATTGTGATAAATGGTATTCATTGATTTGAGAGACATTTTAACAGTGTGTGTACTGCTTGGTGCACATCTTAATAACAATAAACTAAAAATATAACAGTTATGTGTCTATTTTAAAATCTATTTCAGACCTTTTTGTTTCCCAGAAACAGCTGTGAAGCTGAACCAACCAGACCAGACTCTGGACCCGTTTACCAAATCTTTTTATATCACAACTATGACAAAAGAACGTTGAAAAAAAACTACAAAAACATTATTTTTGTTAAAATCTAAAAAAAAGTGACCAAAATATCGGAAAAAGTGACAAAAAAACTACAAAATGCAGGAAAAAAATAAACAAAAACATTTTTATTTTTAAAGCTGAAAAAGTGACAAAAAAATCTGAAAAAGTGACAAAAAAATCTGAAAAAGTGACAAAAAAATCTGAAAAAGTGACAAAAATACAGCAAAAATATTGGAAAAAGCAACAAAAACATTCTTTTTTTTTAAATCTGAAAAAAACGACAAAAAAATACAAAACGCAGGAAAAAAAATCAACAAAAATTGACTAAAATATAAATAACAAAACGTCAAAAAAAGTGACAAAAAATAGGAACAATATTGACAAAAATGTCAAGAAAAATGTAGAAAAAGAACAACAAAATGTTGAAATTTCAACTCAGAAAAACACAAAGTTGCAGGTCGCCGGGACGACAACACGAGGGTTAAAATCATTTAATACAGTTATTGAAGTTTTTGATCCTATTTTGGTCTGGGGGATCACCAGAGGCCCCCGAGACGATATCATAACGATACTTACACCACGATACGATATTATTGTGATTTTAAAACATATTGCAATATTCTGCGATATATTATTGCTGCAAAATGGGACAAACTGACCACCACATATATTATATATATATATATATATATATATATATATATATATATATATATATATATATATATATATATATATATATTTATAATAACAGATCCATACTTGGCGTCTGTCATTTTTCCTCCACCTATTTTTGACCTATTCTGCCTTTCCCTCCTTCTTTCTACCATCTTTTTCCAAGGTTTTGTCTTTTTTTCCAGTTTGTCTGCTTTTCTCATCAACATTTCCATATTTTCCAGGTATGAGGCTGTTTTTTAGTGCATCTACTCTTCCTCTTTATGTAGAAATATACCCATAATGATGGTCAGGCGTACATTATTGAAACATGTTTGAGAGCCACTGGTGTTAACAACCAGAAGTGTCTATATAGTAAGAAATAATATGTATAAACTATAAGATTTATGAGGTATAATTGGTCTTATCTCTGAGTCAGCCCTGTGAAGAAGAAGGGAGGACAGGACAAAATGTCCTCGCTGTAGAAAACATCCTCGCTTTCAAGGTCTAGACAATGTGTCCTCACAAAGATATATATACCGACACAGAGACACACACACACACACACACACGCATGCACGCACACACACACACACACACACACACAGAGACTTACACATGCACGCACACACACAGAGGCACACACACACAGACAAAGGCACAAACACACACATACACACAAGGTCTAGACAATATGTCCTCACAAAGATATATATATATATATGCACGCACACACAGACAGCGGCACACACACACACACACACACACACAGAGGCACAGAAACGCACTCAAAAACACACACTTACACGCCCACACACACAAATACACACACACACACACACACAAATACACACACAAAACTGTATTTAGTGCTCAGTTGATGCTGTGATAAAGGTCTTAAATTTCATCCATAATGTCTCAAAAAGTCAGGGATGGTAATAACATCCAGCGTGTGTGTGTGTGTGTGTGTGTGTGTGTGTGTGTGTGTGTGTGTGTGCGTGTGTGTGTGTGTGGAGGGAACACACTCGCTGACAGTTGTGATTTCGGCTCAGATATGTGTTTGCGAGCCAACATTTCCCAAGCAGAGGCACGCACCATAATTGTTGGTCTGAATACCAAACATTCCTAGTCTCTCACACACACACACACACACACACACACACACACACACACACACACACACACACACACACACACAGCTCATTAGCCCCGTCCACAGCCTTACATATCGATCTCTTTAAAGCCACAAAACTCTGTGAATTTGAACTTTTTTCCATGTTAATGGGAACAGAATCTGACGTCTGTGTCAAACATGAAGACATTTTAAACTGAAATAAGATTTTAACAGAAATAACATTTCTTAATCACATGATTTTGATATTCTGCACATTTGTTGCTGGAAACAAAAAAGTAAAATACGCAACAAATTTTGAAGAAAGTAACAAAAAAGCTGAAAATACGTAGAAGAAAAAAGACTTCTCTCCATTAGAGCATATATAGGACCTGAGCATGTGCATATTTCAGGCCTGTGTGTAGCATGTAGCGTGTGTAGGGTGTGTAGTGTGTGTAGCATGTAGCGTGTAGCCTGTGTAGCGTGTAGCCTGTGTAGCGTGTAGCCTGTGTAGCGTGTAGTTTATAAAGAGGATAAATTAATGAACATTTAATGGATCATGGGACTCTTTCTTTTCTCTTTCTGCAGATCCCGTTTTTCCAGAAAGGATTCGTTCAGATGTTCGCCCGGAGACACAGTCTGCAGGTAGGAAGAAGGGAGGAAGGGAGGACAGGATGAAGGGAGGATAGGAGGAAGGGAGGAAGGCAGGAAAGGAGGAAAGGAGGAAGGATGAGGACAGGATGAAGGGAGGATAGGAGGAAGGGAGGACAGGATGAAGGGAGGATAGGAGGAAGGGAGGAAGGCAGGAAAGGAGGAAGGATGAGGACAGGATGAAGGGAGGAAGGAGAAAGGAAAAAGGAGGAAGGGAGAAAAGGAGTTAAGGAGGAAGGGAGGACAGGATGAAGGGAGGAAAGGAGGAAAGGAAAAAAGGGAGGAAAGGAGGAAGGGAGGACAGGATGAAGGGAGGATAGGAGGAAGGGAGGACAGGATGAAGGGAGGATAGGAGGAAGGGAGGAAGGCAGGAAAGGAGGAAGGATGAGGACAGGATGAAGGGAGGAAGGGAGAAAGGAAAAAAGGGAGGAAGGGAGAAAAGGAGTTAAGGAGGAAGGGAGGACAGGATGAAGGGAGGAAAGGAGGAAAGGAAAAAGGGAGGAAAGGAGGAAGGGAGGACAGGATGAAGGGAGGATAGGAGGAAGGGAGGACAGGATGAAGGGAGGATAGGAGGAAGGAGGAAGGCAGGAAAGGAGGAAGGATGAGGACAGGATGAAGGGAGGAAGGGAGAAAGGAAAAAAGGGAGGAAGGGAGAAAAGGAGTTAAGGAGGAAGGGAGGACAGGATGAAGGGAGGAAAGGAGGAAAGGAAAAAAGGGAGGAAAGGAGGAAGGGAGGACAGGATGAAGGGAGGATAGGAGGAAGGGAGGACAGGATGAAGGGAGGATAGGAGGAAGGGAGGACAGGATGAAGGGAGGATAGGAGGAAGGGAGGACAGGATGAAGGGAGGATAGGAGGAAGGGAGGAAGGCAGGAAAGGAGGAAAGGAGGAAGGATGAGGACAGGATGAAGGGAGGAAGGGAGGAAAGGAAAAAAGGGAGGAAGGGAGAAAAGGAGGAAAGGAGGAAGGGAGGACAGGATGAAGGGAGGAAGGGAGGAAAGGAAAAAAGGGAGGAAAGGAGGAAGGGAGGAAAGGATGAAGTGATGAAGGAAGGAAATGATGAAGGGAGGAAATGAGGAAATGATGAAGGGAGGAAATGATGAAGGGAGGAAATGATGAAATTACATCTTTTATTATTATTTATAATATTTTAATATGATCTATAATATTTTATTATTATCTATAATATCTTTTATTATTATCTATAATATTTTATTATTATCTGTAATATCTTGTAATATTTACAGGTTACCTGAGGGGTCTTTAAATTATTCAAAAGTATTTTTGTATGATTAAAGATGTGCTGTAACATCAAAGAGACTTTTATATCCAAATAGCAACAAATATTTTATTAATCTTATAATTTTATTATTATTATTATTATTATTAAAGTACAAACACACTTCACAGAAATGTTGAATTAAATTCAGGTAACAAATACACTCATTCACATGATATGGTCCTGATGATGTGTGTGTGTGTGTGTGTGTGTGTGTGTGTGTGTGTGTGTGTGTGTGTGTGTGTGTGTGTGTGTGTAGCTGAGCTCCTCTCAGTGTGTGTTTCCAGGTGTCCTCCAGTGTTGTGTGTCCTTCTCTCTGATCACCAGACTGTCTCCCAGCTGGAATAAAGCAGGTCTCCACCTCATCGCTGGTATGTTTGGTGTTATTCATTTTATCCATTCAACCTTTTTATACTCGAGAGATAAATCAGGCTCAATTACAGAAATTACAGTCAATTACATAAAGACAACAACACAACAACAGGAATATACACTCACCGGCCACTTTATTAGGTACCCCATGCTAGTAACGGGTTGGACCCCCTTTTGCCTTCAGAACTGCCTCAATTCTTCGTGGCATAGATTCAACAAGGTGCTGGAAGCATTCCTCAGGGAGTTTGGTCCATATTGACATGATGGCATCACACAGTTGCCGCAGATTTGTCGGCTGCACATCCATGATGCGAATCTCCCGTTCCACCACATCCCAAAGATGCTCTATTGGATTGAGATCTGGTGACTGTGGAGGCCATTTGAGTACAGCGAACTCATTGTCATGTTCAAGAAACCAGTCTGTGATGATTCCAGCTTTATGACATGGCGCATTATCCTGCTGAAAGTAGCCATCAGAAGTTGGGTACATTATGGTCATAAAGGGATGGACATGGTCAGCAACAATACTCAGGTAGGCTGTGGCGTTGCAACGATGCTCAATTGGTACCAAGGGGCCCAAAGAGTGCCAAGAAAATATTCCCCACACCATGACACCACCACCACCAGCCTGAACCGTTGATACAAGGCAGGATGGATCCATGCTTTCATGTTGTAGACGCCAAATTCTGACCCTACCATCCGACTGTCGCAGCAGAAATCGAGACTCATCAGACCAGGCAACGTTTTCCAATCTTCTATTGTCCAATTTCGATGAGCTTGTGCAAATTGTAGTCTCAGTTTCCTGTTCTTAGCTGAAAGGAGTGGCACCCGATGTGGTCTTCTGCTGCTGTAGCCCATCTGCCTCAAAGTTCGACGTACTGTGCGTTCAGAGATGCTCTTCTGCCCACCTTGGTTGTAACGGGTGGTTATTTGAGTCACTGTTGCCCTTCTATCAGCTCGAACCAGTCTGGCCATTCTCCTCTGTCCTCTGGCATCAACAAGGCATTTCCGCCCACAGAACTGCCGCTCACTGGATGTTTTTTCTTTTTCGGACCATTCTCTGTAAACCCTAGAGATGGTTGTGCGTGAAAATCCCAGTAGATTAGCAGTTTCTGAAATACTCAGACCAGCCCTTCTGGCACCAACAATCATGCCACGTTCAAAGTCACTCAAATCACCTTTCTTCCCCATACTGATGCTCGGTTTGAACTGCAGGAGATTCTCTTGACCATGTCTACATGCCTAAATGCACTGAGTTGCCGCCATGTGATTGGCTGCTTAGAAATTAAGTGTTAACGAGCAGTTGGACAGGTGTACTTAATAAAGTGGCCGGTGAGTGTATATTCAAATGTTAGTTCTTGTATTTTATCCTTTTATTATTTCCTATACAGTGGGGTTCTAATGTTTGCCCCCAGGTAAAAATGTGTATTAATGTGCATAAAGAAGCCAAGAAAAGATGGAAAAATCTCCAAAAGGCATCAAATGACAGATTAGACGTTCGTATAATACATCACAAAAAGTTAGATTTTATTTCCATCATTTACACTTTCAAAATAACAGAAAACAAAATGGCGTCTGCAAAGGTTTCCAACCCCCAACTGTATATTGTTTCCTAGTATTTCATTTACATTGATGCCCATGGAAAGGGGCCCCGAGTAGGTGGGGGTTTGGTGCCTTGCTGAAGACCTTGGCAGTGCCCAGACTCTCCAGCTACCAGTCCACCTCCCTACGGGTCCCAGGTCGGAGTCGACCCTGGACCTCTGAGTCAAGGCATAAACCTCGAAGTACACGTGGACCCGCATTACCACTGAACCAACCCGGCTGGGTCTTTGTTTTTGGACATGGAAGGAGGTAGCCCCCCCAGTTATCTACTCCCCCTCTACCCCCCCTCCACCTCCAGTCATCCACCTCCAGTCATCCACCCCCCCTCCACCTCCAGTCATCCACCTCCAGTTATCTACTCCCCTCCACCCCCAGTTATCTACCCCCCCTCCACCTCCAGTCATCCACCTCCAGTTATCTACTCCACCCCCAGTCATCCACCTCCAGTTATCTACTCCCCCTCCACCCCCCCAGTTATCTACCCCCTCCACCTCCAGTCATCCACCTCCAGTTATCTACCCCCCCTCCACCTCCAGTCATCCACCCCCTCCACCTCCAGTCATCCACCTCCAGTTATCTACTCCCCTCCACCCCCAGTTATCTACCCCCTCCACCTCCAGTCATCCACCTCCAGTTATCTACTCCCCCTCCACCCCCAGTCATCCACCTCCAGTTATCTACTCCCCTCCACCCCCAGTTATCTACCCCCTCCACCTCCAGTCATCCACCTCCAGTTATCTACCCCCCCTCCACCTCCAGTCATCCACCCCCCCTCCACCTCCAGTCATCCACCTCCAGTTATCTACTCCCCCTCCACCCCCCCAGTTATCTACCCCCCCTCCACCTCCAGTCATCCACCTCCAGTTATCTACCCCCCCTCCACCTCCAGTCATCCACCCCCCCTCCACCTCCAGTCATCCACCTCCAGTTATCTACTCCCCCTCCCCCAGTTATCTACCCCCCCTCCACCTCCAGTCATCCACCTCCAGTTATCTACTCCCCTCCACCCCCAGTTATCTACTCCCCTCTACCCCCTCCACCTCCAGTCATCCACCCCCCCTCCACCTCCAGTTATCTACTCCACCTCCAGTCATCCACCCCCCCTCCACCTCCAGTCATCCACCCCCCCTCCACCTCCAGTTATCTACTCCCCCTCCACCCCCCATCCAGTTATCTACTCCCCCTCCACCCCCCCTCCACCTCCAGTCATCTACTCCCCCCTCGTGTAGTGAATAATATAAGTGTGAAATCTATCATTAAACCAGCTCAGGTTTTTAAAAAAAAACGCCAAAAGCATTTTAAAAAGTGAGAAATAAATCAGAAAAAGAAGCTGTGTGTGTGTGTGTGTGTGTGTGTGTGTGTGTGTGTGTGTGTGTGTGTGTGTGTGAGAGTTTCTGGGATTTGGGAGAAACAGAAGGTAATTTTCCATATTTTCTTACATCACAACAGTCACATTTCTTCCTCTTAACTGTCAAACACACTTTATATTTTAAAGGGCCCATTTTATGAAAAATCTTTTTCTGGGGTTGGGGGGTTATTTTGTGTCTCTGGTGCTTCCACACACACACACCACACACACACACACACACACACACACACACACACACACACACACACACACACACACACACACACACACACACACCCCCCGACAAACACTCACACACACACACCGACACACACACACACATACACAGTCGGATAAAAACCCTCTATGGTGTTCTGAGTGAAATCCTGTTTCTGAAGGTCCTCTGATCCGGTTTCTGAGTGTCCTCTGATCCGGTTTCTGAGTGTCCTCTGATCCGGTTTCTGAGTGTCCTCTGATCCGGTTTCTGAAGGTCCTCTAATCCGGTTTCTGAATGTCCTCTGTCTTCAGTCTCCGGGTGAGCTGTCCAACATCTGCACGGCTTTCTACGTCACTAGAGACGAGGTGGCTAACCGTAGCATGCTAGCTCGTTCTCAATGGAAAACACTGCTCCAACAGCCGCTAGTGGACCAGAATCTCTAAAAGAACTACTTCCTGTCCCTGTTCTACTTCCTGGCTCTGTTCCAAAGCTGGAGAAAGAGTTATCTAGCTGATGGGATCTTACCGAGCTACTGAACATGTGCAGCTCCCAACAAAGATAGGATAGAAGGGAGATGTCTCACTCTGGAGATAAAACCAGTGAGATGTTTGTGTCCCGTTAACTTCTAACCTTAAATCATGTGACAAACGGCGGTCTCTTGGGTAAAGGTCCCATGGTTGACCCGTTCCTCCTCCCTACGCGGACTCACGTCAAAGCCAAATCTGGGACAAAATGTTCTCCTTGAAACACAATTGAGATCATAATCTGTTAGGAAAACAGGGCTCACTATGCAGGTTCACTGGAGTTGTATAAGCAGTGGAACAGTAGATGGAAGAGCTTCATCGTCGTGGAGACGGAGGATGACGTGATCGTCCCTGTCTGAACTTTGCCAAAGTAGAAACAGCTGTGCAGGGTTGTGGAGTCTGATACGCCGTCAGTCTCTTTGCATGGTTGGCAACAGAAACCTAGCATGGCGTCGTCATTGGAGCACTCCCAACAGCCAATAGTTTGATCTGGAGTTTTCTCCGTAAAATGCTCAAGATCTTCATCCCGGACGGTCTGTTGTGTTTCATATGAAGCTGTCGGGGCTGCTGGGTCGCCGGGGAGGCCCGGCTGGGTTCCACACAGCGCCAGCGGATCTCTGCAAGACCGATTCCAAAAAACTGATGTGGTGACAGCGGCTTGTCTCAGTTTGTTTCTTGAATGTCCAGGAAAGAGTCTGAGGGTAGTTAATGCACATCAGGGACACATCAGGGACACATCAGGGACATTTCTGCACCATTAATAAAAGGCCTCAGCAGTATGACTTACATAAATAAGTCCCTGTCTGCCAATTCCACAGTTGTTATGTTTTTGTTTCATAACATGAAATTCCCTCTCTGGGTTTGAACAGTTTCCATCCAGCGCTGAGATTAAGACACATGAAGAAGAGGGCCTGTCCTGTCAGTAAAGGCTTAAAAATCCCCAAAAATATTCTTAAAAACTAACAAAAAGGCAAATGTGTTCGAAAAAATCCAAAAAGTAGAAAAAAGTGTCGGGAAAATGACAAAAACATACAAACGTCTGCGGTAAAGAAGGAACGTCTGCAGGAAGGAAGGAAGGTCTGCAGGAAGGAAGGAAGGAACGTCTGCGGGAAAGAAGGAAAGAAGGAACGTCTGCGGGAAGGAAGGAAGGTCTGCAGGAAGGAAGGAACGTCTGCAGGAAGGAAGGAAGGTCTGTAGGAAGGAAGGAAGGAACGTCTGCGGGAAGGAAGGAATGTCTGCGGGAAGGAAGGAACGTCTGCGGGAAGGAAGGAAGGTCTGCGGGAAGGAAGGAACGTCTGCGGGAAGGAAGGAACGTCTGCGGGAAGGAAGGAAGGTCTGCGGGAAGGAAGGAAGGAAGGAACGTCTGCAGGAAGGAAGGAAGGTAGGAACGTCTGCGGGAAGGAAGGAAGTAAGGTCTGCAGGAAGGAAGAAAGGTCTGCAGGAAGGAAGGAAGGTCTGCAGGAAGGAAGGAAGGAAGGAACGTCTGCAGGAAGGAAGGAAGGAAGGTAGGTCTGCGGGAAGGAAGGAAGGAAGGAAGGAACGTCTGCGGGAAGGAAGGAAGGTCTGCAGGAAGGAAGGAAGGAACGTCTGCGGGAAGGAAGGAAGGAAGGAATGTGCAGGAAGGAAGGAAGGTCTGCAGGAAGGAAGGAAGGAAGGAACGTCTGCAGGAAGGAAGGAAGGTCTGCGGGAAGGAAGGAAGGTCTGCGGGAAGGAAGGAAGGAACGTCTGCAGGAAGGAAGTGGAATTATAACAAAAAAGTGTGAAATAACTCTTAAATAGGTCTTGTATTTCAGATTCTTACACATGAGGACCCCCCAGGAAAGGAAGACCAAGAGTCCCCTCTGCTGCTGAGGATAAGTTCATCACATGAGGACCCCCCAGGAAAGGAAGACCAAGAGTCCCCTCTGCTGCTGAGGATAAGTTCATCACATGAGGACCGCACCAGGAAAGGAAGACCAAGAGTCCCCTCTGCTGCTGAGGATAAGTTCCTCTGAGTCTCCAGCCTCAGAAATCACAAGTTCCAGCAGCTGAGATTAGAGACCAGATGAAGACCACACAGAGTTCTAGCAGCAGACACATCTCTAGAACAACTGGTAAGAGGAGACTGGATCAGGCCTTCATGGTCCAATAGCAGCTAGGAAACCACAGCTAAGGAGAGGAAACAAGGCTAGGAAACCACGGCTAAGGAGAGGAAACAACACTAGGAAACCACTGCCAAGGAGAGGAAACAAGCAGAAGAGATCTGTTTGGACCAGAAACACAAGGAATAGACATTAGACCAGTGGAAATCTGGGCTCTGGTATGATGAGTCCACGTTGGAGATCTTTGGTTCCAACCGCCGTGTCTTTTCGCGACGGAGAAAAGGTGACGGATGGATTCTACATGCCTGGTTCCCACCGTGAAGCATGGAGGAGGAGGTGGAGGGGTGATGGTGTGGGGGGCTTTGCTGGTGACACTGTTGGGGATTTATTCCAAATTGAAGGCCTCCTGAACCAGCATGGCTACCACAGCATCCTGAACCAGCATGGCTACCACAGCATCCTGAACCAGCATGACTACCACAGCATCCTGAACCAGCATGGCTACCACAGCATCCTGAACCAGCATGGCTACCACAGCATCCTGAACCAGCATGGCTACCACAGCATCCTGAACCAGCATGGCTACCACAGCATCCTGAACCAGCATGGCTACCACAGCATCCTGAACCAGCATGGCTACCACAGCATCCTGAACCAGCATGGCTACCACAGCATCCTGCAGCGGCATGCCGTCCCGTCCGGTTTGCGTTTAGTTGGACCGTGATGGTTTTGTACAAAGTCTAAATTTAAAATTAAAACAGTTTTGTCACTTTTTCTGATGTTTTTTTTCTGCGCTTTTTGACGTTTTTGTTGTTTTTTTCCCACATTTCTTTCAGCTTTTTCAGACATTTTTTTCCACTTTTTAGCGTTCTTTTATCATTTTTTTCAATGCTATAAAATTGATAAAAACCAAATGTAATGAAAGTAGTGAACTGAGCGTTTATTTGACTTGTTATGACCGTTGAAGGGAACCGTCCTCGTTATTTATTTTTTGACATTTTGGTTGATAGAAACCCAAATTTCTGATAGAGAAACTTTTTGAAAATGGGCCAAATTTGACCCGAAGACACCAGGAGGGTTAAAAACGTTGTCTTCTGCCTGTGTAATGAAGTGCGATGTGTCGGGCCGTCGTCAGCAGGCGCGTTGCCCCCCCCCCCCAGGACAGACGGGGAGCGTTTCACTCGTCTGAACTCAGGAACGATGTTGAGACGGCGGCGGGCCGAGTCTCCCCCGAGGACGAATCCTCACAGCGCTGCAGAGCTGAACCAACCAGCCGTCACTGGGGATTCCTTCAGAGTCACTGGACCGTGGACACACACACACACACACACACACACACACACACACACACAGAGACCGGAGACCAACATGACTCTGAAACTGAGCCTTGATGAAGAGGGGGGAGGGGGGGGGGACTGTTACCAGTTAAAGTCCAGCAGGGAAACATGGTAAAAGTAAAAGTCTGTGCAATCAGATTGTGTGTGTGTGTGTCTGTCTGTGTGTGTTGTATGTGTGTGTGTGTGTGTGTGTGTGTGTTCTTTGTGTGTGTGTTACTCCTTGTGTGTGTGTGTGTGTGTGTGTTACTCCTTGTGCTGTGTGTGTGTGTGTGTGTGTTACTCCTTGTGCTGTGTGTGTGTGTGTGTGTGTTACTCCTTGTGCTGTGTGTGTGTGTGTTACTCCTTGTGCTGTGTGTGTGTGTGTTACTCCTTGTGCCGTGTGTTTGTGTGTGTGTATGTGTGTGTTACTCCTTGTGCCGTGTGTGTGTGTGTGTTACTCCTTGTGCCGTATGTGTGTGTGTGTGTGTGTGTGTGTGTGTGTGTTACTCCTTGTGCCGTGTGTGTGTGTGTGTGTGTGTGTTACTCCTTGTGCCGTATGTGTGTGTATGTGTGTGTGTGTGTGTGTGTGTGTGTGTGTGTGTGAAATAGGAGTAACGAGGCTATTTTTAAGGAGAGAAAGTCCAGATAATTGGGTGAAAATGTGAAGAGAAGTAAAAATTCTGCTGTAAAATAATTACAAAAGTTATACTCAAAGTATTTGTTACTTGAAACCTCAGTACATTTATACTTGAAGTATATCTTCCTCATTTTCTTCGTGTGTGTGTGTGTGTGTGTGTGTGTGTGTGTGTGTGTGTTGCTGCATTCCCTCCATCAACGTGAGACACTGTGAGATCTTCAGTGGCGTGTTGACACGTTGTTGACGCTGTGTGTGGGAACTTATTATTATTATTATTATTATTATTATTATTATTATTATTTATTTTAACAAACTGTTTCTCATCTGAAGATCTTCTGCTTCCAGCTTTCTTCTGTAAATGTTTGGTTACATGAACAATGAGTCAAAGACCAGAACACACTGATTTAACCACTAATGTTTCCCAGAATCCGTCTGGAAGACGTTGAACATAACGAGAAGCATGCAGCAGCTGCAGCCTGACACAACATCGGATTATAGATTATATATATATATATATATATATTATATATATTAACTCCACTGTACTTATACTGTACACTCAATGTAGGAATACATCTGCTCCATCAGCTGTTTCATTTACAGCATTAGAAAAGTGGAACTGAAGTCCACTTCACTTTAATAAGGTCTTAACCCCCGTGGTGTCCTCGGGTCAAATTTGACCCGTTTTTTGTTAATTTCATTTTTTTTGGCACAAAAAATGGGCGGCACTAATTTCGAAGATTCAATACAAAATGGCGGACTTCCTGTTGGGTTTAGGGGGGGGCTACAATGGAGTTTTATGTCCGTCCTGCCATGCTACATATGTGGACCAAGTTTCATAACTCTACGTTAAACGTACTGCAAACTAAAATACTAAAATAAATACAACAAATGCAGTTTTAGTAGTTTATGACAAAATGATTTTATTTAACACAGAAACATTTTCTCTTAAAGGAACATACAACGTTATAGTCTAGAGAATATATATTATATGCATATATATTATATGCATATAATATATATTCTCTATAATATATATTACATAGAACATACAAAAATGTGAAGTTAAAACCTCGTTAAGACACTTTTCCCAAAGTTCTTTGTAGATTTTTTGGGACATTTTTGTTGTTTTGAAGCTTTTAACGACATTTGTTGTCACATTTTGATGTTTTCTAACTTTTCACAACATCTTTGTCCGTTATTTCTGCGTTTTGGTTGTTTTTTCCTTCATTTCTGTCACTTTTTTCAGTGATCTTAAATCTTTTTTTCTTAAAATGCTCCCAAATTAAATAAAAAAACCCAAATTCAATGAAAAACCTGACCTGACCAGTTATTTAACCCTTGTGTTGCCTTCCCGTCAACAGCAGAAAACACGGCCGACTTTAGTTGTCCCTTCTCAGCGTTTTTCTGGCTTTTTCCAGATGTTTTGGTCACTTTTTAATCCCTTTTTTCAACATTGTTTTACGCTTTTCCAACTGTTTGTCACTTTTTTCCAACGTTTTCTGGGCTTATTTCAACATCCCATATTTCTGATTTAAAAAAACTTTGAAAACAAGTCAAATTTGACCCGAGGACAACATGAGGGTTAACGTGTGAGGAGCGTCGCACGGAAACATCCTCGTTGTTGAAGGAAACCTGAATTTGTGATTTAAAATGGGCCAGATTGGACCACGAGGACAACCGGAGGGTTAATAAGACGTTACATGTAAGTTAGGTTGTATTCAGCTGTTTGGCGTGAAGGAATCTGAGTTATCTGCTCTCAACGTCCCCGACCTGCAGCCTGCAAACAGCCGGTCGTTATTCTCTGCACATATTAACTGACATAATTAGCCATGGTCCCGCTACACGTCCTGTGATGCCGTGTTCATCCTGCTACGTCCTGCTACGTCCTGCTACGTCCTGCTACGTCCTGCTGGGCCTTGTAATGCCGCACAGTGCCCTGCTAAGCCAAGAACTACTACAAACTGTTATCTTTTCTGTGGCTGTTATTGCCACTCTTCATTCTAACCCCAACCGGTCGTCAGACACCGCCTACCAAGAGCCTGGGTCTGGGTCTGGGTCTGGGTCTGGGTCTGGGTCTGTCCGAGGTTTCTTCCTAAAAGGGAGTTTTTCCTCGCCACTGTCGCACTGTTGCTTGCTCTGGAGGAAACTACTAGAACTGTTGGGTCCTTGTAAATTCTGGAGTGTGGTCTAGACCTGCTCTATCTGGTCTAGACCTGCTCTATCTGGTCTAGACCTACTCTATCTGGTCTAGACCTGCTCTATCTGGTTTAGACCTGCTCTATCTGTAAAGTGTCTTGAGATAACTCTTGTTATGAATTGATACTATAAATAAAATTGAATTGAAATTGAATTAGTTAATTAGTTATTATCAGCTCCCACGTACGTCCGGATGTTTCTCGCTGCAGCGTCTCTTCAGACGTGATGAATCTCACCGAGACTCACCGGCCGTGATGCTAGCGGAGCGTGGGGGACCAGTGTCTTCGTCCTCTGGGCCACTAGGTGGCGCTCTCTGTTGAACCACGGGTTGAGACCCCCTGGGTAGCGTTGCCGGAGCGCCGTCTAGTGGCTCAGGATCAGACGCTGGTTCATGAAGCTGCTAACGGGGGATTAAAGAAGAGCTATGACATCAGGGGGCGGGGCCAGAGGTCGTAGACCGCCCCCACCCCCGCCACCGGGTGTGTGTGTGTGTGTTTTTTGTGGTGTGTTTTGTGTGTGTGTGTGTGTTTTTGCTGTGTTTTGTGTGTGTGTGTGTGTGTTTTTGCTGTGTTTTGTGTGTGTGTGTGTGTTTTTGCTGTGTGTGTGTGTGTGTGTGTTTTTGCTGTGTTTTGTGTGTGTGTGTGTGTGTTTTTGCTGTGTTTTGTGTGTGCGTGTGTGTGTTTTTGCTGTGTTTTGTGTGTGTGTGTGTGTGTGTTTTTGCTGTGTTTTGTGTGTGTGTGTTTTTGGAGGAAAGGAAAAGCCCCAAAATCATCGTACAGATGTCGGCATCAGCCATACGCAGAGTCCATGACACTAATGGGGGTCATCATTCAGTCGTCCGTCTCCTTTATTCTCACGTACACGTAGAAAAATCCCTCTCTGCATTTAACCCCTCCCTCCCTGGAGCAGTGGGCAGCCAATCACAGCGCCCGGGGACCAACTCCACATCTGAGCCAATGCCTTGCTCAAGGGCAGTGACTGGAGGACCTGGTGCATGTTTTTGATGGTGGGGAGGAAAGCCACGCAGACATGGGGAGAACATACAATCTCCACACAGAAAGGCCCGGAACCACCTGGATTGGAAGCCAGAACCTTGTTGCTGAGGCCCGGTGCCGACCATTGGAGACGGGTATGGCTGTAATGATAATAATAATGACATGGGACGCTCCAGGCTGCAGCCATACACTGTTGGACGCTTGGGCCACCGCGTTGCGTGGCGCGACTGAACTACGGTGGAAAGCGGATGATGTTTGTTAGTAATCTGATCCATTTGGAGCTCATTGATTCAGCAAACTCAAACTGCGGCTCCAGACCTGTAAAAATGATCCGCTGGATTCACATTTCATTTGGTTTTCTCCATGAGGGTCAGTGGATTCCAGGATGAGCGTTTCCAACACATTCTCACTCCCAACGCGTCAAAAACCAACGTTTGGACAGGGACCGTGGACATTAGTTACTGACGCAAAACGTAGCTTTTGGTGGAGGCCCAGCGGTAGTTGCTGGTTGTATTTAGCTGCTACAGAGCTCCGGGACGCCGGCTACCAGCGGTAGTCGCGGGTTGTATTTAGCTGCTACAGAGCTCCGGGACGCCGGCTACCAGCGGTAGTCGCGGGTTGTATTTAGCTGCTACAGAGCTCCGGGACGCCGGCTACCAGCGGTAGTTGCGGGTTGTATTTAGCTGCTACAGAGCTCCGGGACGCCGGCTACCAGCGGTAGTTGCGGGTTGTATTTAGCCGCTACAGAGCTCCGGGACGCCGGCTACCAGCGGTAGTTGCTGGTTGTATTTAGCCGCTACAGAGCTCCGGGACGCCGGCTACCAGCGGTAGTTGCGGGTTGTATTTAGCCGCTACAGAGCTCCGGGACGCCGGCTACCAGCGGTAGTTGCTGGTTGTATTTAGCCGCTACAGAGCTCCGGGACGCCGGCTACCAGCGGTAGTCGCGGGTTGTATTTAGCTGCTACAGAGCTCCGGGATGCCGGCTACCAGCGGTAGTCGCGGGTTGTATTTAGCTGCTACTGAGCTCCGGATCGTAGGGGGTAGAAGTTGAATATTGACGTGCATTTTTAATTGTTTCGGCATGGCCGAGCGGCTCTTCATCTATCGTATTCTTGCATATTTTTGGATTTGTTGTGCATGATCATATAAACATTAACCCCCTGTTGCTCGTATCTAACGTTAGAGCGGCATTCCACAGGGACGCTAACGGGTGATTTTTGCGTCGCTATCTGGCTCTGAGACACTGACAACGCGTCGGTGTGTGACGAGTTAGGAATGAGAACGGGTGGCTCAACCTGTGGCTCCTGTGTGTTTTCTTAGACTGTGTCATTGGATTCCAGGAGGCCCATTTCAACAGGGAAACCTCCTCAGAAGTTCAGCGCCGTGTGGGCGTGGCCTGTCTCCTCCCAGGCCCCTCCCCCCTCCGTTGAGGCCCCTCCCTCTTGCAGGAGGCGGGTCAGGATGTTGAGGAGGCGCTGATGGACGCCTCGGCCCCTACCTGCCTCCCCTCCGCCACCCACATCCTCCTCCACGCCTCCGTCTGTTTCTGAGCACTCCTGCACCGCCCGCTGCAGCTCCACCTGTTCAGGAAACAACCATATTTAAAATTTGCATTATCAAAGAAAGAAATCTCAAGCATTAAAAATTTATTTAGGGGTCAACACACCTGGAAGTTCCTCAATAAACCGTTATTTTCTACCTACTTTTCTTTATAAAGTACTCTAAAAGTAGTTAACCCTCCTGGTGTCCTCGGGCCAAATCTGACCCCTTTAATAAATGTCTAT
>JABXJD010000101.1:227500-232500 GCA_013375575.1 Percina caprodes | reverse complement strand
TCCTGTGGACCCCGCCGGTCTGGCCCTGTGGACCCCGCCGGTCTGGGCCTGTGGACCCCGCCGGTCTGGCCCTGTGGACCCCGCCGGTCTGGGCCTGTGGACCCCGCCGGTCTGGCCCTGTGGACCCCGCCGGTCTGGGCCTGTGGACCCCGCCGGTCTGGGCCTGTGGACCCCGCCGGTCTGGCCCTGTGGACCCCGCCGGTCTGGCCCTGTGGACCCCGCCGGTCCGGCCCTGTGGACCCCTGGATACCTCTCCGTGTGTGTGATCGTCTCCGTGGTCCGTAGGACTGTGAGACGTTTCCGTGGTTGTGCATCCCGTCCACTCATCGCCGTAGCAACGTATCTTCCCTCCGTCTCACATTCTCCCGTCTCCTTCCACCGATGAGAGCAGGTGTCTCCTATCATGTGACACGTGACACCGGAGCCGGCCGGGCGATGAGAGGCCGTCCCCGCCGCCCGTTGGCACGGCGATGACAGCGTGGGACGCTGGGATGTTTCCTCCGAGTCAAAGCTCAGCGGAGGCCGCACGGAGGTTATCATCTACGCTTTTAATTCTTTAGCTTTTTATTTTTTAATAAAAAAAAAAATACATTTTAAAAATACTTTAATTTCTAGAATTTACTTTTTTAATTTTTTAGCTTTTTTATTTCTTAAATTAAAAAAAAAACATTTTAAAAATACTTTAATTTCTAGAATTTACTTTTTTAATTTTTTAGCTTTTTTATTTTTTAAATTAATAAACACATTTAAAAAACTTAATTTCTAGAATTTTCCTATATCAATGTTCTTTTTAATTCCCCAAAATAACATGATTGATTCCACACAACGCTCTTTGCCAAGTACAAATCTCTACTTTCATTAATTTTGGGGCGTCTTATTCAATTTTATAGCATTTGAAACCAAATTGAAGTGTTTTTGAAATAGTATTGAGAGTAAAAGTTGACATATTCCAGTCTGTGATTATCATCAACATCCATTCCTTTAATTTTAGTCTCAATAATTCCTAATTTCTGCTTTTCTAACTCAAACATTAGGTATAATTTCCTATAAATGAGGTTTATTGACCATAAATTCCAAAAATAACTAAAACTAAAGTTAATAATTTAGTGTTACGTAGTGTTAAACGTCAAAAAGTGACAAACATTGAAAAAGGGACAAAAACGTACGAAAAAGTAAAAAAGAAATCAATAAAACTCGTCAATAAAAGTGTTGATTTGATTTGAAAACACGGACGTTAATTCTGTTTTTAACTTCATTTATTTTCCTCTTATTAGAGACCGTGGACAGACATGAGGGGGGGGGGCAGCAAAGGGCCGCAGGTTGGATTCCAACCCGGCCGCTGCAGGACTCAGCCTACATGGGGGCTATAGGCCGCCCGAGACCCTGATTTTAATAAAAGATAAATAATAAGATAATTTCCTGCAAACTGTCCTGATGCAACTTTGCTCGATTCTTCTGCCAATAAAATAAATACAAAATAATTTCTTCCTCCAACAAGTCTTTTCAAGTAAAAAAAACAAGTAATTTATTATTATTATTATTATTATTATTATTATTATTATTATTATTATTATTATTATTATTATTATTATTGTTGTTATTGTTATTATTATTATTATTATTGTTATTATTTTAATTTAATTTTAGACTATTTTTTTGGGCACTTTTAGGCCTTTATTGACAGGACAGCGGAAGGAGGGGGAGTGGGGGAAGGGGGGACCTGCAGCAAAGGGCCGCAGGTCGGAGTCGAACCTCCGGCCGCTGCGTCGAGGAGGAACTCGAACTCTATATGACTAAAACTACATAATGTATGCAAATACCTTCTTTAATAAATAACAATTATAGTTATAAATATAAATATTATTATTATTATAAATATAATTATAATAATATTTATATTTATAACTATAATTGTTATTATAAATATAATTATAATTATTATAATTATAAATATAATTCTAATAATTTTTATATTTATAACTATAATTGTTATTATATTTATATTTATAATTATAGTTATTATAAATATAATTATTATAAAGACAGACGCGAGGACGACACAAAAATAACTTTATCTAATAATAATATCACTTTTCTTTTATTTGTGAACTTATTTGAAAATAAAACGTTTTTAAGGTTTTTCTGGAGTTTAACCCTTTTATTTAATTTTATTTAATTTTATTATTTAATTTTTTTCTTCTGCAGCTTCAGAGAAACGTGCACAGCTGTAACTTTGACTTTTTCTGGGTTGAAATTTCATCATTTTTGTTCTTTTTTGTGTTTTTTCCAGTTTTTTTTTCACCTTTTCTTCCAAATCTTCTGTCACTGTTTTGCCGTCTGTTTTTTGTCCATTTTTAACACTTTTTCTGATGTTTTTTTCTTACTTTTTTCCATTTTTCTTTCACTCTTTTTCCAATTTCAGCACTTTTTTAACAAGTTTTCGTCACCTTTGCCGATGTTTTTGATGTTTTTGATTCGCTGAGAGAGTAAAACTCTGAAAGTATCTGAAAGGAATAATTAAACGTGTATTAAAATGTCTCACTTGTCTCACTTGTCCCACTTGTCCCCGTTTTAAAGGGTTCTACGTCAGAAATTGTCCAAATATCCCATGCATGGTTCCATATAACGCTGAAGGATCCGGTCTCTACTTTACTGGATTTTTGGTCTTTTATTTCCCCCAAAAAACTTTGACAAAAGAAAAAAAATATATATAAATTTTATATTTTATATAAATGAGGTTTCTTGACCATGAATTCAAAAACGAAAATAGTGAAAAACTATGATGATGTCCAGGTGATGAGAGCAGTGGACTGATGGGACAGAGAGGACTGAAATGTTGGAAAAAAAGAGTCAAAAACATTATTTTCTCATAAAAAAGCATCAAAAAGTGATAAAAAAAAAACTCTAAAATTGATAAAGTTTCTCCAACTTTTCCAGATTTATTTTGATCATTTTTTTCAGCGTTAAAACAAAAGTTTTAGTTGCTTTTTCCAACATTATTTTATCATAAAAAGCATCAACCACTAGTGGTTATATCAGGTGGTAGTGAGGTGGAGAAAATGTTGGAAAAAATGGTCAAAATGTGATTAAAGAAAAAGCATCAAAAAGCATCAAAAAGCTCTAAAATTGATAAAGTTTCTCCAACTTTTCCAGATTTGTTTTGATCATTTTTTTCAGCGTTAAAAAAATAAAGTTTTTGTTGCTTTTTCCAACATTAGTTTATCATAAAAAAAGTCAAAAAGTGATTAAAAAGCATCAAACCACTAGTGGAGATATATTGTAGTGGTACAAAAAAGTCAAAAAGTGATTAAAAAAAAAGTCAAAAAGTCTGTTTCCAACATTATTTATTATAATTTATTATTGGTTTTGATCACTTTTTTCAGCGTTAAAATATTGTTGGAAAAAGCAATAAAAAAGTCAAAGTGTCAAAAAGCATGAAACACTAGTGGAGATGTCCAGGTGTCAGTGATGATGTCAAAATGTGATAAAAAAGAGTCAAAATGTGATAAAAAAGAGTCAAAATGTGATAAAAATAAAGAGTCAAAATGTGATAAAAAAGAGTCAAAATGTGATAAAAAAGAGTCAAAATGTGATAAAAAAAAAGAGTCAAAATGTGATAAAAAAGAGTCAAAATGTTTAATGTTTAAATCTTTAATAAATGTCTTTATCTGAAATATCAGTTTCTTTTTCACCAAAATAAAAGTTTTGTCTTTCCTGCGTTTTTGTAGTTTTTTTCTGCGTTTTTGTAGTTTTTCTCCATTTTTGTAGTTTTTTTTCTGCGTTTTTGTAGTTTTTTTTGTTTGTTAATTTAGTTTTTGTCCATTTTTAACACGTTTTGTCTCGTTTTCTGATTTTTTTTTCTCACTTTTTTACTTTTTTTTGTACAAGTTTTGTCACCTTTGGTTCTGACCCGTCTCTCTGACCGTCTCTGACCAGTCTCCCTGACCCGTCCCCCCGACCCGTCCCCCTGACCAGTCTCCCTGACCAGTCTCCCTGACCCGTCCCCCCGACCCGTCCCCCTGACCAGTCTCCCTGACCAGTCTCCCTGACCCGTCCCCCCGACCCGTCCCCCTAACCAGTCTCCCTGACCATCTCTGACCCGTCCCCCTGACCAGTCTCCCTGACCCGTCCCCCCGACCCGTCCCCCTGACCAGTCTCCCTGACCCGTCCCCCCGACCCGTCCCCCTAACCAGTCTCCCTGACCATCTCTGACCCGTCTCCCTGACCCGTCTCCCTGACCCGTCCCCCTGACCCGTCCCCCTGACCCGTCCCCCTGACCCGTCCCCCTGGCCGTCCCTGACCTGTCCCCCTGACCTGTCTCCCTGACCCGTCCCCCTGACCCGTCCCCCTGACCCGTCCCCCTGGCCGTCCCTGACCCGTCCCCCTGACCCGTCCCCCTGGCCGTCTCACCTGCAGGTTGCTGTTGCGGCGCCGCCCGCTGCAGCGCTTCCTGTCCAGGTTGCAGCTGGACGAGCAGTCGAAGAAGTTACAGTCGTCGTCGCTGCTGCAGTTCTGGTCCAGGATGTCCTGCATCTTGGGCTCGAAGAACGCCATGTCCACGTCTATCGCCACCACCTGCACACACACACACACACACACACACACACACACACACACACAGGGGCATTGTTACCATGGCAGAATGACCTTTTTCTTTCAGGGTCACATCTTCTGATTTCTTCTTAAAGATAAACACGTCACTAACCCCCCCCTCCGTCTCCGCTCTCCCTAATGCCCCCCCGCCCCCCATCCATCTCCGCTCTCCCTAATGGATCCCCCCCCCCCATCTGTCTCCGCTCTCCCTAATGGCTCCCCCCCCCCAATCTGTCTCCGCTCTCCCTAATGGCTCCCCCCCCCCAAAAAAACAAACATTGCTTTTATCCCTTTTCTCTCTTTTATCCCGGCTGCTTTGCTCTCATTCTGTTTATGTTCATTACTCTATAAAAACATTAAGGACAGTCAGACAGGAGACACACACACACACACACACACACACACAC
>JABXJD010000101.1:195000-215000 GCA_013375575.1 Percina caprodes | reverse complement strand
AGAGTAGTATGTAGAGACATCAGTAGAGAGTAGTATGTAGAGAGACAACAGTAGAGTAGTATGTAGAGACATCAGTAGAGTAGTATGTAGAGAGACATCAGTAGAGAGTAGTATGTAGAGAGACATCAGTAGAGAGTAGTATGTAGAGACATCAGTAGAGTAGTATGTAGAGACAACAGTAGAGTAGTATGTAGAGAGACAACAGTAGAGAGAGTATGTAGAGACATCAGTAGAGAGTAGTATGTAGAGACAACAGTAGAGAGTAGTATGTAGAGACATCAGTAGAGTAGTATGTAGAGACAACAGTAGAGAGTAGTATGTAGAGACAACAGTAGAGGTAGTATGTAGAGACAACAGTAGAGAGTAGTATGTAGAGACATCAGTAGAGAGTAGTATGTAGAGAGACAACAGTAGAGAGTAGTATGTAGAGACAACAGTAGAGAGTAGTATGTAGAGACAACAGTAGAGTAGTGTGTAGAGACATCAGTAGAGTGGTATGTAGAGACAACAGTAGAGTAGTATGTAGAGACAGTAGAGTAGTATGTAGAGAGACAACAGTAGAGAGTAGTATGTAGAGACAACAATAGAGTGGTATGTAGAGACAGTAGTAGAGTAGTATGTAGAGACAACAGTAGAGAGGTATGTAGAGACAACAGTAGAGAGTAGTATGTAGAGACAGCAGTAGAGTAGTATGTAGAGAGACAACAGTAGAGTAGTATGTAGAGACAACAATAGAGAGTAGTATGTAGAGACAACAGTAGAGAGTAGTATGTAGAGACAACAGTAGAGAGTAGTATGTAGAGACAACAATAGAGAGTAGTATGTAGAGACAACAGTAGAGAGTAGTATGTATTAAAACCCTCGTTAGTGTCTGAGCGTGATGCGGTTCAGATCCGGCCCTCGTTAGGAGCAGTCCCACTTTCAGGGCTCGGGGTCTTCAGACAGAATACCAGAGTCCTGTTGACGCTTTGTTGTGACGCTACAGGCTTCTTCTTCGTTGGTATGCAGCTCTCATCTCCAAGACTGTTAAGTATCTCTTTTCTTCTCTCTCTCTCTCTCTCTCTCTCTCCCTTTCTCTCTCTCTCTCTCTCTCTCCCCCTCCCTCTCTGACCTTCTGTTCTCCTCCCTTCTTTGGTTTGTCCATGCAGACACGGCTGAATACAGATCCACAAACCGCGACTGGATTTGTTGTTTTTGGTGCTTTTTTTCAACCATTTTGTCCCTTTTTCCTCTCTCTCTCTCTCTCTCTCTCTCTCTCTCTCTCTTTCTCTTTTTCTCTCTCTCTTTTTTGACATTTTATAGTATAGAAAGCATAGAAAACCTGCCTGGAAATATTCAATAGTATAGAACAACATAATGTAATTCTTCTAAATAAAACATCACATTCATTATTAATATAACTTGTTTTCATTTTTACCAAATTCCAATTTAATTAAATATTATTTATATATCGCCAAATCACAACAACTGTTATCTCCCAGGTCTTTCATAAGGATCAGGTCTAGACCAGGACTCTGGGATGTTATTTATCTCCCAGGTCTTTCCATAAAGAGCAGGTCTAGACCAGGACTCTGGGATGTTATTTATCTCCCAGGTTTTTCCATAAAGAGCAGGTCTAGACCAGACTCTGGGATGTTATTTATCTCCCAGGTCTTTCCATAAAGAGCAGGTCTAGACCAGGACTCTGGGATGTTATTTATCTCCCAGGTCTTTCCATAAAGAGCAGGTCTAGACCGGACTCTGGGATGTTATTTATCTTCCAGGTCTTTCCATAAAGAGCAGGTCTAGACCAGGACTCTGGGATGTTATTTATCTCCCAGGTCTTTCCATAAAGAGCAGGTCTAGACCGGACTCTGGGATGTTATTTATCTCCCAGGTCTTTCAAAAGGAGCAGGTCTATACCAGGACTCTGGGATGTTATTTATCTCCCAGGTCTTTCCATAAAGAGCAGGTCTAGACCAGGACTCTGGGATGTTATTTATCTCCCAGGTCTTTCCATAAAGAACAGGTCTAGACCGGACTCTGGGATATTATTAATCTCCGAGTTCTTTCCATAAAGAGCAGGTCTAGACCAGGACTCTGGGATGTTATTTATCTCCCAGGTCTTTCCATAAAGAGCAGGTCTAGACCAGGACTCTGGGATGTTATTTATCTCCCAGGTCTTTCCATAAAGAGCAGGTCTAGACCAGGACTCTGGGATGTTATTTATCTCCCAGGTCTTTCCATAAAGAGCAGGTCTAGACCAGGACTCTGGGATGTTATTTATCTCCCAGGTCTTTCCATAAAGCAGGTCTAGACCAGGACTCTGGGATGTTATTTATCTCCCAGGTCTTTCCATAAAGAACAGGTCTAGACCGGACTCTGGGATATTATTAATCTCCGAGTTCTTTCCATAAAGAGCAGGTCTAGACCAGGACTCTGGGATGTTATTTATCTCCCAGGTCTTTCCATAAAGAGCAGGTCTAGACCAGGACTCTGGGATGTTATTTATCTCCCAGGTCTTTCCATAAAGAGCAGGTCTAGACCAGGACTCTGGGATGTTATTTATCTCCCAGGTCTTTCCATAAAGAGCAGGTCTAGACCAGGACTCTGGGATGTTATTTATCTCCCAGGTCTTTCCATAAAGAGCAGGTCTAGACCAGGACTCTGGGATGTTATTTATCTCCCAGGTCTTTCAAAAGGAGCAGGTCTATACCAGGACTCTGGGATGTTATTTATCTCCCAGGTCTTTCCATAAAGAGCAGGTCTAGACCAGGACTCTGGGATGTTATTTATCTCCCAGGTCTTTCCATAAAGAACAGGTCTAGACCGGACTCTGGGATATTATTAATCTCCGAGTTCTTTCCATAAAGAGCAGGTCTAGACCAGGACTCTGGGATGTTATTTATCTCCCAGGTCTTTCCATAAAGAGCAGGTCTAGACCAGGACTCTGGGATGTTATTTATCTCCCAGGTCTTTCCATAAAGAGCAGGTCTAGACCAGGACTCTGGGATGTTATTTATCTCCCAGGTCTTTCCATAAAGAGCAGGTCTAGACCAGGACTCTGGGATGTTATTTACAGAAACCCAATAAATTGTACGTATATCAGAATATAAAGAAGATTTTCTGCAGGCTCCATTCATACTGCTTTGTTTTGGTTTAAGAGGGAATATCTCCTTCATTCTCCCTCAAAGACAAAAATGGCGTTCGCCAAACACAAATTCTGACTTATATAATTCCCTTCATGCATTACAGATCCCCCAGAAGAGCGGGTGTGAGTCTGTCTGTATGTGAGTCTGTCTGGATGTGAGTCTGTCTGGATGCGAGTCTGTCTGGATGTGAGTCTGTCTGGATGTGAGTCTGTCTGGATGTGAGTCTGTCTGGATGCGAGTCTGTCTGTATGTGAGTCTGTCTGGATGTGAGTCTGTCTGGATGTGAGTCTGTCTGGATGTGGGTCTGTCTGGATGTGAGTCTGTCTGGATGCGAGTCTGTCTGTATGTGAGTCTGTCTGGATGTGAGTCTGTCTGGATGTGGGTCTGTCTGGATGTGAGTCTGTCTAGATGTGAGTCTGTCTGGATGTGAGTCTGTCTGGATGTGAGTCTGTCTGGATGTGGGTCTGTCTGGATGTGAGTCTGTCTGGATGCGAGTCTGTCTGGATGCGAGTCTGTCTGTATGCGAGTCTGTCTGGATGCGAGTCTGTCTGGATGTGAGTCTGTCTGGATGCGAGTCTGTCTGGATGCGAGTCTGTCTGGATGCGAGTCTGTCTGGATGTGGGTCTGTCTGGATGTGAGTCTGTCTGGATGTGAGTCTGTCTGGATGTGGGTCTGTCTGGATGTGAGTCTGTCTGGATGCGAGTCTGTCTGTATGTGAGTCTGTCTGGATGCGAGTCTGTCTGGATGTGAGTCTGTCTGGATGCGAGTCTGTCTGGATGCGAGTCTGTCTGGATGCGAGTCTGTCTGGATGCGAGTCTGTCTGGATGTGAGTCTGTCTGGATGTGAGTCTTTCTGGATGTGAGTCTGTCTGGATGTGAGTCTTTCTGGATGTGAGTCTGTCTGGATGCGAGTCTGTCTGGATGCGGGTCTGTCTGGATGTGAGTCTGTCTGGATGTGAGTCTGTCTGGATGTGAGTCTGTCTGGATGCGAGTCTGTCTGGATGCGAGTCTGTCTGGATGCGAGTCTGTTACCCCCCCCCGGCACACGCCCATTTCCTGCCATGAATAGTCAATGCAAAGCCTCATGAATGCTGGTCTATCTCTATGTATCTGACCTACTGAACCCACCTGCTCCTCTCAGGTGATTAACCCCAAAAACACGTCAACAATTCGACATTTTCGTCCATTTTTTTTCACACCCTCTCATTCCCCCTGCTCTGGTGTTTCCCATCTCATTCCCCCTGCTCTGGTGTTTCCCATCTCATTCCCCTTGCTCTGGCGTCCCCCCCTCTCATTCCCCCTGTTCTGGCGTTTCCCCTCTCATTCCCCCTGTTCTGGTGTTTCCCCTTCTCATTCCCCCTGCTCTGGCGTTTCCCCTCTCATTCCCCTGTTCTGGTGTTTCCCCTTCTCATTCCCCCTGCTCTGACATTTCCCTCTCTCATTCCCCCTGCTCTGGCATCCCCCTCTCATTCCCCCTGTTCTGGTGTTTCCCCTTCTCATTCCCCCTGTTTTGGTGGTTCCCCTTCTCATTCCCCCTGCTCTGGCATCCCCCCCTCTCATTCCCCCTGTTCTGGTGTTTCCCCTTCTCATTCCCCCTGTTCTGGTGGTTCCCCTTCTCATTCCCCCTGCTCTGGCGTTTCCCCTCTCATTCCCCCTGTTCTGGTGTTTCCCCTTCTCATTCCCCCTGCTCTGACATTTCCCTCTCTCATTCCCCTGCTCTGGCATCCCCCCCTTTTCATTCCCCCTGCTCTGGCGTTTTCCCTCTCATTCCCCCTGCTCTGGTGTGTCCCCTCTCATTCCCCCTGCTCTGGTGTTTCCACCTCTCATTCCCCCAGCTCTGGTGTTTCCCCTTCTCATTCCCCCTGCTCTGGCGTTTACCCTCTCATTCCCCCTGCTCTGGCGTCTCCCCTCTCATTCCCCCTGCTCTGGTGTTTCCCCTCTCATTCCCCCTGCTCTGGCGTCCCCCCCTCTCATTCCCCCTGTTCTGGCGTTTACCCTCTCATTCCCCCTGCTCTGGCGTCCCCCCTCTCATTCCCCCTGTTCTGGCGTTTACCCTCTCATTCCCCCTGTTCTGGCGTTTACCCTCTCATTCCCTCTGCTCTGGCGTCCCCCTCTCATTCCCCCTGTTCTGGTGTTTCCCCTTCTCATTCCCCCTGCTCTGGCGTTTACCCTCTCATTCCCCCTGCTCTGGCGTCTCCCCCTCTCATTCCCCCTGCTCTGGTGTTTCCCCTCTCATTCCCCCTGCTCTGGTGTTTCCCCTCTCATTCCCCCTGTTCTGGTGTGTCCCCTCTCATTCCCCCTGCTCTGGCGTCTCCCCCTCTCATTCCCCCTGCTCTGGTGTTTCCCCTCTCATTCCCCCTGCTCTGGCTTTTACCCTCTCATTCCCCCTGCTCTGACATTTCCCTCTCTCATTCCCCCTGCTCTGGCATCCCCCTTTTCATTCCCCCTGCTCTGGCGTTTTCCCTCTCATTCCCCTGCTCTGGTGTGTCCCCTCTCATTCCCCCTGCTCTGGTGTTTCCACCTCTCATTCCCCCAGCTCTGGTGTTTCCCCTTCTCATTCCCCCTGCTCTGGCGTTTACCCTCTCATTCCCCCTGCTCTGGCGTCTCCCCCTCTCATTCCCCCTGCTCTGGTGTTTCCCCTCTCATTCCCCCTGCTCTGGCGTCCCCCCCTCTCATTCCCCCTGTTCTGGCATTTACCCTCTCATTCCCCCTGCTCTGGCGTCCCCCCCTCTCATTCCCCCTGTTCTGGCGTTTACCCTCTCATTCCCCCTGTTCTGGCGTTTACCCTCTCATTCCCTCTGCTCTGGCGTCCCCCTCTCATTCCCCCTGTTCTGGTGTTCCCCTTCTCATTCCCCCTGCTCTGGCGTTTACCCTCTCATTCCCCTGCTCTGGCGTCTCCCCTCTCATTCCCCCTGCTCTGGTGTTTCCCCTCTCATTCCCCCTGCTCTGGTGTTTCCCCTCTCATTCCCCCTGTTCTGGTGTGTCCCCTCTCATTCCCCCTGCTCTGGCGTCTCCCCCTCTCATTCCCCCTGCTCTGGTGTGTCCCCTCTCATTCCCCCTGCTCTGGCGTCTCCCCCTCTCATTCCCCCTGCTCTGGTGTTTCCCCTCTCATTCCCCCTGCTCTGGTGTCCCCCCCTCTCATTCCCCCTGCTCTGGTGTTTCCCCTTCTCATTCCCCCTGTTCTGGTGTTTCCCCTTCTCATTCCCCCTGCTCTGACATTTCCCTCTCTCATTCCCCCTGCTCTGGCGTCCCCCTCTCATTTCCCCCTGCTCTGGCGTCCCCCTCTCATTCCCCTGCTCTGGCCTTTCATCGGCTACCCTTCCTATCAGTAATGAGCCGTCCATCCTGTGCTGTCCATCAGTCTCATTAACGGTGCAGCTGTTCTTCGCTGTTTCAACAGGAAATTAATGTGTTTAACCTTCGCTTAACATCGCTGCGCCAGTGTAATCACACTCTGGGTTCAGCTTCCACTTCACACGACTCCCCGAGGCGAGGACAAGTTCATACAACACAGGATGTAAAAAAGGGACAAGAACATCAAAAAAAGGCAAAAACAAATAAAAAAGCTTAAATAAAGCGACAAAACACCGAAGTGTTAGTGAGTGGAAGACACACCTAACAACTTAAAGGGCCCATATTATTATTAAAGGGCCCATATCATTATTATTATTAAAGGGCCCATATCATTATTATTATTAAAGGGCCCATATCATTATTATTATTAAAGGGCCCATATTCTTCTCATCTCCAGGTTCATAACTGTATTTTGAGGTTGGCCCAGAATAGGTTTCCGTGGCGCGCGCGTGTGTGTGTGTGTGTGTGTGTGTGTGGAGACGCTGCTGTGTGTGTGTGTGTGTGGAGACGCTGCTGTGTGTGTGTGTGTGTGTGTGTGTGTGTGTGTTTGGAGAAGCTGCTTTGTGTGTGTGTGTGTGTGTGTGTGTGTGTGTGTGTGTGTGTGTGTGGAGCTGCTGTGTGTGTGTGTGTGTGTGTGTGTGTGTGTGTGTGTGTGTGAAGACGCTGCTGTGTGTGTGTGTGTGTGTGTGTGTGTGTGTGTGTGTGTGTGTAGACGCTGCTGTGTGTGTGTGTGTGTATGTGTGTGTGTGTGTGTGTGTGTGTGTGTGTGAAGACGCTGCTGTGTGTGTGTGTGTGTGTGTGTGTGTATGTGTGTGTGTGTGTGTGTAGACGCTGCTGTGTGTGTGTGTGTGTGTGTGTGTGTGTAGACGCTGTCTGTATGTGTGTGTGTGTGTGTGTGTGTGTGTGTGTGTGGAGACGCTGTCTGTATGTGTGTGTGTGTGTGTGTGTGTGTGTGTGTGTGTGTGTGTGTGTGTGACGCTGCTGTGTGTGTGTGTGTGTGTGTGTGTGTGTGTGTGTGTGTGTGTGTGTGTGTGTGTGTGTGTGTGTGTGTGTGTGACCTTGGCTTTGACGAACATTGCAGCTTACACAGCAAGGCATTGTGGGTAAGCCCATGACTCTAACCTGTCTGTCAACCAGTTGCCCGGGCGTGGTCTGAAAACCAAAACCTTCAAAACTACTTCGCCAAAGCTCTCTGTGTGTGTGTGTGTGTGTGTGTGTGTGCGTGTGTGTGTGTGTGTGTGTGTGTCTGTGTGTGTTTGTGAGGAGGGAGAGAGAAAAACACAGAGAAAGAAAGAGAGAGAAAGGGAGAGAGAGAGAATAAAAGGAGGGAGAGAGAGTATATATATATATATGTAGGGTAAACTACTTTCATTACATTTGGGGTGTTTTATTCAATTCTCTATAGAGAGACCTGTAGGGGCTCTATAGAACCTGTGGGGGCTCTATAGAGACCTGTAGGGGGCTCTATAGAAACTGTGAGGGGCTCTATAGAGACCTGTAGGGGGCTCTATAGAGACCTGTAGGGGGCTCTATAGAAACCTATAGGGGGCTCTATAGAGAAACCTGTAGGGGCTCTATAGAGACCTGTAGGGGGCTCTATAGAGAGACCTGTAGGGGGCTCTATAGAGACCTGTGGGGGCTCTATAGAGACCTGTAGGGGGCTCTATAGAGAGACCTGTAGGGGGGCTCTATAGAGAAACCTGTAGGGGGGCTCTATAGAGAGACCTGTAGGGGGGCTCTATAGAGAGACCTGTAGGGGGGCTCTATAGAGAGACCTGTAGGGGGGCTCTATAGAGAAACCTGTAGGGGGCTCTATAGAGACCTGTAGGGGCTCTATAGAGACCTGTAGGGGGCTCTATAGAGAGACCTGTAGGGGGCTCTATAGAGAAACCTGTAGGGGGCTCTATAGAAACCTGTAGGGGGCTCTATAGAGAAACCTGTAGGGGGCTCTATAGAGAAGCCTGTAGGGGGCTCTATAGAGAAACCTGTAGGGGGCTCTATAGAGACCTGTAGGGGGGCTCTATAGAGAGACCTGTAGGGGGGGCTCTATAGAGAAACCTGTAGGGGGGTCTATAGAGAAACCTGTAGGGGGGCTCTATAGAGAAACCTGTAGGGTGGCTCTATAGAGAAACCTGTAGGGGGGCTCTATAGAAACCTGTAGGGGGCTCTATAGATAAGCCTGTAGGGGCTCTATAGAGAAACCTGTAGGGGGCTCTATATAGAAACCTGTAAGGGCTCTATAGAGAAACCTGTAGGGGGGGCTCTATAGAGAGACCTGTAGGGGGGCTCTATAGAGAAACCTGTAGGGGGGCTCTATAGAGAAACCTGTGGGGGGTCTATAGAGAAACCTGTAGGGGCTCTATAGAGACCTGTAGGGGGCTCTATAGAAACCTGTAGGGGGCTCTATAGAGAAACCTGTGGGGGTCTATAGAAAACCTGCCAGCATAAAGCAAGAGAACAGGAAGAAATGGCCGTTACTGCATCGCGCCCTTTAACTGTTTCTTTCTTCCGACAGAAATCCAACCAGTGACCAGGGGCTGTAAATAAATCCTCTGAGTAATGGAGACCAGATCCAGGATTTACCTGAGATCCATCCTCCCGTCAGGCTGATTTACAGCAGCTGCTGACTCCGACATCTGCACAGACTGGACTGTAGAGAAGCAACAGACGGACGCTGTAAATCTGTCGGGATCAGAGTCGGACTGACGCCCCGGAGCATCCATCAGCCCCGAGACCGGACCAGTACGTCACCTGGCTCAGAGGACACGGGGGGGAAAGGCCTCATGTGTCAGGTCTTGTACGCAGTGTGTAGCATTCAAAGCTCTTTCTCTCTCTTCATGCTCCGCTCGTTCTGCCTTCAAACTCATAAATTACGGATGGTCGGGGGGGGCAGCAGCTTGACCGCTGCGATGTAAGATGACGTAGTATATAGGGAGACAACAGTAGAGAGTAGTATATAGAGACAACAGTAGAGAGTAGTATGTAGAGACAACAGTAGAGAGTAGTATGTAGAGACAACAGTAGAGAGTAGTATGTAGAGACAACAGTAGAGAGTAGTATGTAGAGACAACAGTAGAGAGTAGTATGTAGAGACAACTGTAGAGAGTAGTATGTAGAGAGACATCAGTAGAGAGTAGTATGTAGAGACAACAGTAGAGAGTAGTATGTAGAGACATCAGTAGAGAGTAGTATGTAGAGACAACAGTAGAGAGTAGTATGTAGAGAGACAACAGTAGAGAGTAGTATGTAGAGACAACAGTAGAGAGTAGTATGTAGAGACAACAGTAGAAAGTAGTATGTAGAGACAACAGTAGAGAGCAGTATGTAGAGAGACAACAGTAGAGACTAGTATGTAGAGACAACAGTAGAGAGTAGTATGTAGAGACAACAGTAGAGAGTAGTATGTAGAGACAACAGTAGAGAGTAGTATGTAGAGAGACATCAGTAGAGAGTAGTATGTAGAGACAACAGTAGAGAGTAGTATGTAGAGACAACAGTAGAGAGTAGTATGTAGAGACAACAGTAGAGAGTAGTATGTAGAGACAACAGTAGAGAGTAGTATGTAGAGAGACATCAGTAGAGAGTAGTATGTAGAGACAACAATAGAGAGTAGTATGTAGAGACAACAGTAGAGTAGTATGTAGAGACAACAGTAGAGAGTAGTATGTAGAGACAACAGTAGAGAGTAGTATGTAGAGAGACATCAGTAGAGAGTAGTATGTAGAGACAACAGTAGAGAGTAGTATGTAGAGACAACAGTAGAGAGGTATGTAGAGACAACAGTAGAGAGTAGTATGTAGAGAGACATCAGTAGAGTAGTATGTAGAGACAACAGTAGAGAGTAGTATGTAGAGACAACAGTAGAGAGTAGTATGTAGAGACAACAATAGAGAGTAGTATGTAGAGACAACAGTAGAGAGTAGTATGTAGAGAGAACAGTAGAGAGTAGTATGTAGAGACAACAGTAGAGTAGTATGTAGAGAGACAACAGTAGAGAGTAGTATGTAGAGACAACAGTAGAGTAGTATGTAGAGAGACAACAGTAGAGAGTAGTATGTAGAGAGACAACAGTAGAGTAGTATGTAGAGACAACAGTAGAGAGTAGTATGTAGAGACAACAGTAGAGAGTAGTATGTAGAGAGACATCAGTAGAGAGTAGTATGTAGAGACAACAGTAGAGTAGTATGTAGAGACAACAGTAGAGTAGTATGTAGAGACAACAGTAGAGAGTAGTATGTAGAGACAACAGTAGAGAGTATTATGTAGAGACATCAGTAGAGAGTAGTATGTAGAGACAACAGTAGAGAGTAGTATGTAGAGACAACAGTAGAGTAGTATGTAGAGAGACATCAGTAGAGAGTAGTATGTAGAGACAACAGTAGAGAGTAGTATGTAGAGACAACAGTAGAGAGTAGTATGTAGAGACAACAGTAGAGAGTAGTATGTAGAGACAACAGTAGAGAGTAGTATGTAGAGACAACAGTAGAGAGTAGTATGTAGAGAGACATCAGTAGAGAGTAGTATGTAGAGACAACAGTAGAGAGTAGTATGTAGAGACAACAGTAGAGAGTAGTATGTAGAGACAACAATAGAGAGTAGTATGTAGAGACAACAGTAGAGTAGTATGTAGAGAGACAACAGTAGAGTAGTATGTAGAGAGACAACAGTAGAGAGTAGTATGTAGAGAGACAACAGTAGAGAGTAGTATGTAGAGACAACAGTAGAGTAGTATGTAGAGAGACATCAGTAGAGTAGTATGTAGAGACAACAGTAGAGAGTAGTATGTAGAGACAACAGTAGAGAGTAGTATGTAGAGAGACAACAGTAGAGTAGTATGTAGAGAGACAACAGTAGAGAGTAGTATGTAGAGACATCAGTAGAGAGTAGTATGTATAGAGACAACAGTAGAGAGTAGTATGTAGAGACAACAGTAGAGAGTAGTATGTAGAGAGACAACAGTAGAGAGTAGTATGTAGAGAGACAACAGTAGAGAGTAGTATGTAGAGAGACATCAGTAGAGAGTAGTATGTAGAGACAACAGTAGAGAGTAGTATGTAGAGACAACAGTAGAGTAGTATGTAGAGACATCAGTAGAGTAGTATGTAGAGACAACAGTAGAGAGTAGTATGTAGAGAGACATCAGTAGAGAGTAGTATGTAGAGACAACAGTAGAGAGTAGTATGTAGAGAGACATCAGTAGAGAGTAGTATGTAGAGACAACAGTAGAGTAGTATGTAGAGAGACAACAGTAGAGAGTAGTATGTAGAGACATCAGTAGAGAGTAGTATGTAGAGAGACATCAGTAGAGAGTAGTATGTAGAGACAACAGTAGAGAGTAGTATGTAGAGACAACAGTAGAGTAGTATGTAGAGAGACATCAGTAGAGAGTAGTATGTAGAGACAATAGTAGAGAGTAGTATGTAGAGACAACAGTAGAGAGTAGTATGTAGAGACATCAGTAGAGAGTAGTATGTAGAGACAACAGTAGAGAGTAGTATGTAGAGACAACAGTAGAGAGTAGTATGCAGAGAGACAACAGTAGAGAGTAGTATGTAGAGACAACAGTAGAGAGTAGTATGTAGAGACAACAGTAGAGAGTAGTATGTAGAGACAACAGTAGAGAGTAGTATGTAGAGACAACAGTAGAGAGTAGTATGTAGAGACAACAGTAGAGAGTAGTATGTAGAGAGACATCAGTAGAGAGTAGTATGTAGAGAGACAACAGTAGAGAGTAGTATGTAGAGACAACAGTAGAGAGTAGTATGTAGAGACAACAGTAGAGAGTAGTATGTAGAGACAACAGTAGAGAGTAGTATGTAGAGACAACAGTAGAGAGTAGTATGTAGAGAGACAACAGTAGAGAGTAGTATGTAGAGACAACAGTAGAGAGTAGTATGTAGAGACAACAGTAGAGAGTAGTATGTAGAGAGACAACAGTAGAGAGTAGTATGTAGAGAGACAACAGTAGAGAGTAGTATGTAGAGACAACAGTAGAGAGTAGTATGTAGAGAGACAACAGTAGAGAGTAGTATGTAGAGACAACAGTAGAGAGTAGTATGTAGAGAGACATCAGTAGAGAGTAGTATGTAGAGACAACAGTAGAGAGTAGTATGTAGAGAGACAACAGTAGAGAGTAGTATGTAGAGACAACAGTAGAGAGTAGTATGTAGAGAGACAACAGTAGAGAGTAGTATGTAGAGACATCAGTAGAGAGTAGTATGTAGAGACAACAGTAGAGAGTAGTATGTAGAGACATCAGTAGAGAGTAGTATGTAGAGACAACAGTAGAGAGTAGTATGTAGAGACATCAGTAGAGAGTAGTATGTAGAGACAACAGTAGAGAGTAGTATGTAGAGACAACAGTAGAGAGTAGTATGTAGAGAGACATCAGTAGAGAGTAGTATGTAGAGACAACAGTAGAGAGTAGTATGTAGAGAGACAACAGTAGAGAGTAGTATGTAGAGACATCAGTAGAGAGTAGTATGTAGAGACAACAGTAGAGAGTAGTATGTAGAGACAACAGTAGAGAGTAGTATGCAGAGAGACAACAGTAGAGAGTAGTATGTAGAGACAACAGTAGAGAGTAGTATGTAGAGAGACAATAGTAGAGAGTAGTATGTAGAGACAACAGTAGAGAGTAGTATGTAGAGACAACAGTAGAGAGTAGTATGTAGAGACAACAGTAGAGAGTAGTATGTAGAGAGACATCAGTAGAGAGTAGTATGTAGAGAGACAACAGTAGAGAGTAGTATGTAGAGACAACAGTAGAGAGTAGTATGTAGAGACAACAGTAGAGAGTAGTATGTAGAGACAACAGTAGAGAGTAGTATGTAGAGACAACAGTAGAGAGTAGTATGTAGAGAGACAACAGTAGAGAGTAGTATGTAGAGAGACAACAGTAGAGAGTAGTATGTAGAGACAACAGTAGAGAGTAGTATGTAGAGAGACAACAGTAGAGAGTAGTATGTAGAGACAACAGTAGAGAGTAGTATGTAGAGAGACATCAGTAGAGAGTAGTATGTAGAGACAACAGTAGAGAGTAGTATGTAGAGAGACAACAGTAGAGAGTAGTATGTAGAGAGACAACAGTAGAGAGTAGTATGTAGAGACAACAGTAGAGAGTAGTATGTAGAGAGACAACAGTAGAGAGTAGTATGTAGAGACAACAGTAGAGAGTAGTATGTAGAGAGACAACAGTAGAGAAATCTGCTACCAAAAACATCATGAAAATGACCAAAACGTTGACAAAAATGACAAGAATACAAAAGTGGCATCAGCTGTAATCAGTCATATATTAATATGTTCCCTGAAAGGAAATCAATATGAAATACTTTATCATCATCATCATCACTTTCATCATCATCATCACTTTCATCATCATCATCATCATCATCATCATCATCAGTCGAGAGACGAGAGAGAATTTCTGACTGTGTTTGATGTTGAAATATTAACGTGAGGTTTCTCTTTCATCTGTTTCCTAACAAAGGAAAACGCTTCAGTGGTTCCTTCTGCAGGACGGCTAAATTAATATTATGTATTTAAATATTATATATATATATATATATATATATATATATATATATATATATATATATATATAAAACCTTTAGAAGTAGAGCGCTTTCTCTCAGAGGTCAGATTCTGGAAAAACATCGCTAGATATTATTTTATATATTTTTTAGTTCTTTTTTCAACGTTTGTTTTAGATTTTTGACATTGTGGACGAACATCAATCGGATATTATTTGGATTATTGTATTTAACGTTACTTTACGCTGTTTTTGGTGCTTTCTGATGACTTTTTCTGCCTTTTTCAAGTTGCCTTTTGAGCGTTTTGTTGTGTTTTTTACTATATTTTTCAAAATGTTTGCCACTTTTTCTGAGTTCTTTTAAAAAAAAGATTTTCTAAATTTTTTCGTTCTTTTTTTCAAAGTTATTGAAGTTTTTTCTGAGTTTTTTAAAATTTTTTAGTTCATTTTTCTACATTTTTGCTACTTTTTCTTAATTTTTTTTCTAATTTCTTTTTCAACGTTTCTGTCGTCTTTTTACTTCTTTTTTTCAACGTTTTTTTTTCCATTTTCAAGTTGCTTTTTGACCAGTTTGTTGCTTTTTTAGTTAATTTTTCAAAGTTGTTTTTCTGCTTTCTATTTCTACATTGTTTTTGTTATTTTTTCAACGTTTTTGTCGTCTTTTTAGTTCTTTTTTGCAACGTTTTTGACATTTTTGACGTTTTCAAAGCTTTTATTAAAAACAATTTCTGACTTTCGCTTATGTTGCTTTTCACACTTTTTAGCGCAGACGGGGGCGGTTTCAACGTTTTTTTGGCCTTTTTCTAAGTTTTTTTTTCTACTTTATATTTCTATTTTTTGTTCTTTTTTTCAACGTTTTTGACGTCTTTTTAGTTCTTTCTCTAACCCTAGATTCAGATTCCCCCACTGTTGTTTCCTTTTTAACATTTAGTCTTTTACATGTAAAGACATGTCTTTTAATGTGTGTGTTTCCCCCCCCCCCTTCCCTTCCCCTTGGCGTTTTGTACCAACAGAGGCTTTAAGAGCTGAGCTTTCTGCAGCAGAAGCTTAGAGAAAGGAGGGATGAACGGGGGGGGGGGGCTCGTTAACACAGGTACGTTTTCAACAACTGTTGTTGTTTTCTTCAACGTGTTTGCCGTTATTTTCAATGTTTTTGGCATTTTAATCAACTTTTCTGACGTTTTCTTCCAGAAGCTTTGAGAAAGGAGGGATGAAAAACAGGAAGGAAGGAAAGAAGCAGAAGATTGACTGACTGTTGGAAACTGCAACACCTGAAGCACTTTACACTGGACGGGGGGGGGGGGCTTCTGGGGTTCAAAAACACAGGTAACATTTCAATATTGTTTTGTTTTCTTCAACGTTTTTGCCGTTGATTTCAATGTTTTTGGCATTTTTTGCAACTTTTCTGACGTTTTTCCCAGATGTTTTTATCACTTGTCGACATTTGTGTCACTTTTTCATGGTCGGCATTACTGGGGGCATATTCTGGCGCTCCAGCCCCGAATGTTTTGTCCAAAGCCATAAAACACCTAAAAAGTGTCTTTCTTTTTTTTAAAGTGACAAACATCTGAGTGATTCAATTTCCGTTTTCTTTTGTCTTTATAACTTATTTCACATGCAGGTGACATCAATGCAACACTAATATTCTGAAAGCCTAATTTGTCCTGAAAAGATGTTTGTTGATGTTTTAGAAGCTTTTTTAGAAAATAAAACCAGATGGACCAGAGGAATTCAAAATCCTTTAGACCTCAGAGGGTTAAAAAAGTGACAAAATGTCTCAAAAAAGCATCAAAAGTGGCTAAATCGCCTCAATATCTTCCAACAAACTGCACCTGAACACACCACCCTGTAAGACCAGCACGCCCAGAATGCACCTGAACACACCTCCCTGTAAGACCAGCACGCCCAGAATGCACCTGAACACACCTCCCTGTAAGACCAGCACGCCCAGAATGCACCTGAACACACCTCCCTGTAAGACCAGCACGCCCAGAATGCACCTGAACACACCTCCCTGTAAGACCAGCACGCCCAGAATGCACCTGAACACACCTCCCTGTAAGACCAGCACGCCCAGAATGCACCTGAACACACCTCCCTGTAAGACCAGCACGCCCAGAATGCACCTGAACACACCTCCCTGTAAGACCAGCACGCCCAGAATGCACCTGAACACACCTCCCTGTAAGACCAGCACGCCCAGAATGCACCTGAACACACCTCCCTGTAAGACCAGCACGCCCAGAATGCACCTGAACACACCTCCCTGTAAGACCAGCACGCCCACATTATTTTTCCAAAGTTTTTGTCACTTTGGTCAAAACTGGAGTTGTTTTATTTGACATTTTTAATTTCATGTTAACGGCAATTTCCACGTTTTTGTCAACGTTACGTTTCATCGAATAATGGGCGTTTTTCTCTTCCAATTTCATAGCAAAGTCTTCCTCCAATCTTAAATATTAGTTTAAAAAATTCATACTTTCATCTTTTCCAACACAAAAATCCAATATAACATCATATAAATCAGGTTTATTGGCCACAAATCTGACAAAATAATAGTAAAACTAGTAGTAATAAGTTGGTGCGGACAGTAAACTGATGGTAGTTGAAAAAGCAAAGGAATTGTTGAGAAAAGCATTTAAAAAAGGTTCAATTCCGGGAGGACAACACAAGGGTTAATCTAACTCTCACAGAGATTCAGAGAGCCGCTGACCCCCCCCCCTCTCCCCCCCCCTCCCCTCCCCACCCCACCCCGAGATCCAAAGAGGAAACTGATGTAATCCCAAATGAGCCCCGAGATCCAACGTCAACAAACAGAGCTCCATCCATCACAGCGTTAGGAAGAGTCGGGCTCCAGTAACAGGCGAGGCGTTCAGGGGCTTCCAGGAGCTCCCGTATTTAGGGAAGACATGAGACCTAATGGGACAAGGCACCGAACCCCCAACTGCCTTTCTATGGGCTGGGCTGGGCACCCCCACACACACACACACTGACATCTCTCCATTAGTGCATGTATAGGTACCGAGCATGAAGTCTGAATTCTATAATTTACAGATAGAGCAGGTCTAGACCGTTCTATAATTTACAGGTAGAGCAGGTCTAGACCGCTCTATAATTTACAGGTAGAGCAGGTCTAGACCGTTCTATAATTTACAGGTAGAGCAGGTCTAGACCGTTCTATAATTTACAGGTAGAGCAGGTCTAGACCGCTCTATAATTTACAGGTAGAGCAGGTCTAGACCGTTCTATAATTTACAGGTAGAGCAGGTCTAGACCGCTCTATAATTTACAGGTAGAGCGGGTCTAGACCGCTCTATAATTTACAGGTAGAGCGGGTCTAGACCGCTCTATAATTTACAGGTAGAGCGGGTCTAGACCGCTCTATAATTTACAGATAGAGCGGGTCTAGACCGCTCTATAATTTACAGATAGAGCGGGTCTAGACCGCTCTATAATTTACAGTTAGAGCGGGTCTAGACCGCTCTAGAATTTACAGATAGAGCGGGTCTAGACCGCTCTATAATTTACAGATAGAGCAGGTCTAGACCGCTCTATAATTTACAGGTAGAGCAGGTCTAGACCCCTCTATAATTTACAGTTAGAGCAGGTCTAGACCGCTCTAGAATTTACAGTTAGAGCAGGTCTAGACCGCTCTAGAATTTACAGATAGAGCAGGTCTAGACCGCTCTATAATTTACAGATAGAGCAGGTCTAGACCGCTCTATAATTTACAGATAGAGCAGGTCTAGACCACACTAGACCACATAATCTACAGGGACCCCATAGTCCTTGTAGATTATGAGATCATATATATAACTGAGACGTGTACTTGACCCACCAGTCTCTGCAGGATCCTCTTGCTCTTGTCGTCGGTGCAGTAGTCTGACAGGATGCTCCTGTGGACCAGAACCAGGCCGTTGAGGAACAACCAGGAGCCGAACCAGAGCAGGGCGAAGACCAGCGTCCCCCGACGGGACCACAGCCTGAGGCCAAGCCACCGGAGCAGGCACAGCCCCCCTCCGCCCCCTCCTCCGCCCGACACCAGCCCCCCAGGGAGCATGTCTGTGCCAAAGTATCCCAAGTCTTCTGAAAAGCTGCTGAATCCCAAAACCTTCTCCAGACTAAAGAGGGATGCTGCAGAAGATCTCCAGGGTCTGAAGAGGTTTGTGTAAAAAAATATAATTTTGCACACACAAAAAATAACAAATGTGTGTCTGAAAATGAAAATAAGCTCCTTAAAAAACGTAATATCAGAGAAAAGAGATAAATTCTTATATTATACTCATATTACATGAGTATGTGAATGATTAAAAACCTTCTAACTTCTAATTTTCTAACTAAAAACTCCAACTTTACACACACAAAGCAACAAATCTGTGTGTGTGAATATGAAAATAAGTTCCTTAAAAAAGTTGTATTACAAAAAAAGAGTTAAATACTTACATTATACTCATATTACATAAGTATATGATTGATTAAAAACCTTCTAACTTCTAATTTTCTAACTAAAAACTTTACTTTTACAGACACAAAGCATCAAATCTGTGTGTGAAAAATGAAAAATAAGAATATAATTGATTAAAAAATGTATTTCTAACTTGATATGTGCTAATTATCAGTTAGAAAAAAAGAAAGGGTGACGTAATGAATCACGTCATCAGCATATCATGCTACTCCAGTCAGGAACCAGAATTCCACTGTGCCTCCAACTCCCATGATGCTTTGCAGTCTGGCTGTAATCCAAAGACAAAGAAGATGGAAAGCGTCTACGTCATGGTTTCTGCTCCGCGTGCAGTGCGGACCGGACGACTCACGGCTCCCTGAAACACGGGAAAACCTCAAATAGTTCAGGAAAAAGGCTCAAAATCAGCAGAAGAAGAGAAAAGTCTGATTAGCCAATCAGAGCGCGACGTCCCAGCCGACTGGGCCCAGATCCAGCGCTGCTCTGCAAGAGATATTAGAGAAATATTAGAGAAATATTAGAGAAATATTAGAGAAATATTTGGACATTAGTTAGTTTCATCTATTCATATCTGGCCGGGAGGGAGGAGGGGATGTCTTGGTTGACACGCCTCGCGTGGAAGTCTGGGACGGTGCCTAAGGAGTGGCAGACCGGGGTGGTGGTTCCCCTGTTCAAAAAGGGGGACCAGAGGGTGTGTGCCAATTACAGGGGTATCACACTTCTCAGCCTCCCTGGTAAAGTCTACTCCAGGGTCCTGGAGAGGAGGGTTCGGCCGATAGTCGAACCTCGGGTTGAAGAGGAACAATGTGGATTCCGTCCTGGTCGTGGAACAACGGATCAGATCTTCACTCTCGCAAGGATCCTGGAGGGGGCCTGGGAGTATGCCCAACCAGTCTACATGTGTTTTGTGGATCTGGAGAAGGCGTATGACCGGGTCCCCCGGCAGACACTGTGGGAGGTGCTGTGGGAGTATGGGGTGAGGGGGTCCCTTCTCAGGGCCATCCAATCTCTGTATGACCAAAGCGAGAGCTGTGTCCGGGTTCTCGGCAGTAAGTCGGACTCGTTCCAGGTTCTGGAGGGTCGGCCTCCGCCAGGGCTGCGCTTTGTCACCAATCCTCTTTATAATATTTATGGACAGGATATCAAGGTGTAGTCGGGGCGGGGGGGGTTGCAGTTTGGTGGGCTCGGGATCTCATCACTGCTTTTTTCAGATGATGTGGTCTTGATGGCGTCATCGGCCTGTGACCTTCAGCACTCACTGGATCGGTTCGCAGCCGAGTGTGAAGCGGCTGGGATGAGGATCAGCACCTCTAAATCTGAGGCCATGGTTCTCAGCAGGAAACCGGTGGAGTGCTTTCTTCGGGTAGGGAGTGAGTCCTTACCCCAAGTGAAGGAGTTTAAGTACCTTGGGGTCTTCGCGAGTGAGGGGACCATGGAGCAGGAGACTGGTCGGAGAATCGGAGCAGCCGGTGCGGTATTACATTCAGTTTATCGCACCGTTGTGACGAAAAGAGAGCCAGAAG
>JABXJD010000101.1:185000-187500 GCA_013375575.1 Percina caprodes | reverse complement strand
CACATAATCCACAACACAAACAGAAGTGCTGGGAAATCAACTCTCTCACACAGCCGCTGAGCCGTGAGATCAACCATCCCCCCCCCTCAACAAAACTCCAGCTGACTGAATGCTTCTGCACCCTTACCATGAGGCTTATGCAGGGCCGTAACTTTGGGTTCAACATTTGGGGGGGGGGGGATCTCTAGCTATCGATGGAGGTCCCGGGACAGGACGAAAGGGACAAAAACGTTTTTTTTTAAATTGTGGAAAATGAGACAGAAATGTTGGAAAAAGCACAAAAATGTTTGGGAAACGCGTGAAAAAGAGACGAGAAGAGTAGAAACCATGCGGTGGAAAATATGAAGAGGGACCAAAACATTTACATCAAATTGTGGGAAGAAAACTTAGAAAAAGAGACAAAAAAGTTGGAAAAAGCGTAAAAAAAACTCAGAAGCAACAACAACAACAAAATTAACTCCTGAACAAAAACGTTGGAAAAAATCATCCAAAAAGCAACGAAAACAATGAAAACATGACAAAAACGTCCAAAATAGCAAAAAAAAGATAAAAGAGACAATTTAAAAATAAAATTATTACAGCGAAAAAACAAAACTAAAAAGTTGGAATATACAGCGAAAAAATTATTAAAAATTAGGAATATTACAGCGAAATTTCTTTGAAAAAATTGGAATATTACAGCAAAAAAACTTTTTTTTGGGATAACAGAGACTCTCAGGATGGTTTTAAAGAATCACTCAAGACATATGAATGGAATTTAAATATTTAATACCAGATTAGTCCGTTACTGATCAAAAATGTGATAAAGATGGAATATTACATCGAAAAAAATAGAAAAAAATTGAATATTACAGCAAAAAATAATTTAAAAAGTTGTAATATTACAGTGAAAAATAACTTTGAAAAAAGTAAAAAAGTTGGAATATTACAGCAATTTTTTTTAAATTTAGTTGTAATATTACAGTGAAAAATAACTTTGAAAAAAGTAAAAAAGTTGGAATATTACAGCAAATTTTTTAAAATTTAGTTGGAATATTACAGTGAAAAATAACTTTGAAAAAACTAAAAAAGTTGGAATATTACAGCAATTTTTTTTAAATTTAGTTGGAATATTACAGTGAAAAATAACTTTGAAAAAAGTAAAAAAGTTGAAATATTACAGCAAATTTTTTTCAAATTTAGTTGGAATATTACAGTGAAAAATAACTTTGAAAAAACCAAAAAAGTTGGAATATTACAGCAATTTTTTTAAAATTTAGTTGGAATATTACAGTGAAAAATAACTTTGAAAAAACTAAAAAAGTTGGAATATTACAGCAAATTTTTAAAAATTTAGTTGGAATATTACAGTGAAAAATAACTTTGAAAAAAGTAAAAAAGTTGGAATATTACAGCAAATTTTTAAAATTTAGTTGTAATATTACAGTGAAAAATAACTTTGAAAAAACTAAAAAAGTTGGAATATTACAGCAAATTTTTTAAAATTTAGTTGGAATATTACAGTGAAAAATAACTTTGAAAAAACTAAAAAAGTTGGAATATTACAGCAATTATTTTTAAATTTAGTTGGAATATTACAGTGAAAAATAACTTTGAAAAAACTAAAAAAGTTGGAATATTACAGCAAATTTTTTAAAATTTAGTTGGAATATTGCAGTGAAAAATAACTTTGAAAAAAGTAAAAAAGTTGGAATATTACAGCAAATTTTTAAAAATTTAGTTGTAATATTACAGTAAAAATAACTTTGAAAAAACTAAAAAGTTGGAATATTACAGCAAATTTTTAAAATTTAGTTGTAATATTACAGTGAAAAATAACTTTGAAAAAAGTAAAAAGTTGGAATATTACAGCAAATTTTTAAAATGTAGTTGTAATATTACAGTGAAAAATAACTTTGAAAAAACTAAAAAAGTTGGAATATTACAGCAAATTTTTTAAAATTTAGTTGGAATATTACAGTGAAAAATAACTGAAAAAACTAAAAAAAAGTTGGAATATTACAGCAAATTTTTTAAAATTTAGTTGTAATATTACAGTGAAAAATAACTTCGAAAAAACTAAAAAAGTTGGAATATTACAGCAAATTTTTTAAAATTTAGTTGGAATATTACAGTGAAAAATAACTTTGAAAAAACTAAAAAAAGTTGGAATATTACAGCGAAACTTTTTTACGTAAAAACTTGCGATAAAGCCGAACTATTCAGGGAGAATAGATGAATATTTGGGGTCACTCATTGGATGATGTCGTCACTCTGACATCCCGAGACAACTCGGCCGGAGTTTTACCGGACGCGTCCGTGTCCCTACTCGCCGATCTCGTCCTCGCCGTCGTCCTCGCCGTCGTCCTCGCCGTCGTCCTCGCCGTCGTCCTCGCCGTCGTCCTCGCCGTCGTCCTCGCCGTCCTCGGCCGTGGCGTCCTGGTACTGCTGGTACTCGGCCACCAGGTCGTTCATGTTGCTCTCGGCCTCCGTGAACTCCATCTCGTCCATGCCCTCGCCC
>JABXJD010000101.1:147500-180000 GCA_013375575.1 Percina caprodes | reverse complement strand
GTTGTCCTCATGTTGCCCTCATGTTGTCCTCATGTTGTCTTCATGTTGTCCTCATGTTGTCTTCATGTTGTCCTCATGTTGTCTTCATGTTGTCTTCATGTTGTCCTCATGTTGTCTTCATGTTGTCTTCATGTTGTCCTCATGTTGTCTTCATGTTGTCCTCATGTTGTCTTCATGTTGTCTTCATGTTGTCCTCATGTTGTCTTCATGTTGTCTTCATGTTGTCCTCATGTTGTCTTCATGTTGTCTTCATGTTGTCCTCATGTTGTCCTCATGTTGTCTTCATGTTGTCCTCATGTTGTCCTCATGTTGTCTTCATGTTGTCCTCATGTTGTCTTCATGTTGTCCTCATGTTGTCCTCATGTTGTCTTCATGTTGTCCCCATGTTGCCCTCATGTTGTCCCCATGTTGCCCTCATGTTGTCTTCATGTTGTCCTCATGTTGTCCTCATGTTGTCCTCATGTTGTCCTCATGTTGTCCTCATGTTGTCCTATATCAATGTTTTTTTTAATTCACCAAAATAACATGATTGATTCCACACAACGCTCTTTGCCAAGTACAAATCTCTACTTTCATTAATTTTGGGGCGTCTTATTCAATTTTATAGCATTTGAAACCAAATTGAAGTGTTTTTGAAATAGTATTGAGAGTAAAAGTTGACATATTCCAGTCTGTGATTATCATCAACATCCATTCCTTTAATTTTAGTCTCAATAATTCCTAATTTCTGCTTTTCTAACTCAAACATTAGGTATAATTTCCTATAAATGAGGTTTATTGACCACCAGCAGGGGGGTCAATCTAAGACCTGGTACCTTGGTCCCGATCTGGTTCCCACACTGTCCCGCCTGGATGTGGACGATTTCTCTCATCTTTCTGTCTTCTGTCGCTCGTCTCCGGCTGCTGTTCTCGTCCTGCTGGCGGTGTGTGTCTGTCTGTGTGTGAGCTCCCTCTTCTCTTCCTCCCCTCGTGTCCGAGACCCCGCCCTGGCGGGGGGGGGGGTTCAGTTTGTCCCACTCAGCATTAACCTTTGTTTCACTTGTCCTATAGAAATACTTCTACTACTTCATACTAATATGCTGATATAATAAAAAACGTTAAATTAGTCAGTGAGTATTTGCTCTGGAGGGATTTGCACACACAGACACACACACACACACACACACACACACACACACACACACACACACACAGAGACATACAAAGAGACACACACACACACACACACACACACACACACACACACAAAGAGACATACAAAGAGACACACACACCGCACACACAGACACACACACACACACAGATATACACACACACAAAGACACACACAGAGAGACACAAAGACACACACACACTCTCAGAGACACACACACACACACACACACACACACACACACACAAAGAGACATACAAAGAGACACACACACACACAAACACACACACAGACACACAAAGACACACACACACACTCTCAGAGACACACACACACAGCGACACTCACAGGGTGTAGAGCGTATATGAGCTGCGTGGTGTCAGTGGTTGTATTTATATATATATATATATATATATATATATATATATATATATATATATATATATATATATATATATATTTACACAGTACAGTATAACCACTGAAATATATTAGACTACACTACTGACTGGATATAACAGAATAATGTGGGTTTCTTTATCAAATACATTCAAGACTTAAAAAGGAGCTGTGATATTATTTATGTAAAATCTGTTTATTCTGACTGGCCGCGTCCAGAATCTACTCCGGAACTCTTGTCGCTGGCTGCTGTTCCCCGTCGGACCTCAGACGCGGACGGAACAAACAAAGGCGGCGGTGCCCTTAAAAACCCACCGATGCTAAATGAGCTGCGCAGCTCGCTGAGTTCAGAGTTTTAAGAGCTTAAAGTGTCAAAACTCAGGATGAAGTTTCGGGGGAAGATCGTAGACATCGCCTGCCTCAACCATTTCACCCGTAAGTCGCGTTAGCTCCTTTAGCTGGAAGCTAACTGACGCTGCTAACCCGTTAGCTTCCACCAGCCTTCTGCACGTAAACTCACATTTCTTTGTGGAGACGCAATAATAACACAGCGCCACATTTAATTATAACATTTTTGTATGTTTTGTAATATTTTAGGGATGGACTTCAATTCGGCACACAATTACGGCAGATATAGATACCAGCTTTAATACAATTGTAGTTTTTTTTGCTCTAATTTATACGATCATAATACAACCGCAGGACTCAGAATCAGGTTATTTGACATTGAGGTATGGTTTCACAAACATGAGATTTAACCTGGTGTTTTGTGCATATATCAAAAATAGAAGAAATATAGACTGTAAAGGATATTACAAATACGGACATAGTGATAAGAATGAGAGAACAAGGTAAGAAAAAGAGAAAAGAAACGTTTAAAACGCTTAACGTGAAAAGCTTAACGTGGTTTAATGAACCTAAACCAACCAACTTCACCAACTTCCTCGTGTCTGGTCATCAACACTTAACCTTGTCAACAAAACTTAACCGAAATCCAACAATTATAGAAGTTATCTCACATTAATGTTTTCTTCTTCATTGGGTCCTATTGCGGGGAAGAGGCTTAACGTGGTTTAATGTCAACAATGATCAATAATCCCCAAATTCTCTCTCATATTGATCCTCATAACCACTGAAAAATGTCAAAAAATGATGGACCTTATTGGTTGTTTAGGTACATTAAACCACGTTAAACTTTTCCTTATAATATCCCCTAATGAAGCAGACACACTTAATGTCAGATAATAACAGTTAGTCCATAATAATATATTATTATACACCTATAACCATTATTATAGGACTATAGGACTCTTCAAGGTTCAAGGAGTCTTTATTATCCCTGGGGGGCAGCAGCATGTAACATAAATAACACACAGGTTACACAACACAACAGCCACACATCAGGGGGTGACTGGGGTTCAGGGGGTGACTGGGGTTTAAGGGTGACTGGGGTTTAAGGGTGACTGGGGTTTAAGGGTGACTGGGGTTCAAAGGTGACTGGGGTTCAAAGGTGACTGGGGTTCAGGGGGTGCCTGGGGTTCAGGGGGTGACTGGGGTTCAGGGGGTGACTGGGGTTTAAGGGTGACTGGGGTTTAAGGGTGACTGGGGTTCAAAGGTGACTGGGGTTCAAAGGTGACTGGGGTTCAGGGGTGCCTGGGGTTCAGGGGTGCCTGGGGTTCAGGGGGTGCCTGGGGTTCAGGGGGTGCCTGGGGTTCAAGGGTGACTGGGGTTTAAGGGTGACTGGGGTTTAAGGGTGACTGGGGTTCAAGGGTGACTGGGGTTCAAGGGTGTCTGGGGTTCAGGGGGTGTCTGGGATTCAGGGGGTGACTGGGGTACAGGGGTGACTGGGGTTCAGGGGGTGACTGGGGTTCAAGGGTGACTGGGGTTCAGGGGGTGACTGGGGTTCAGGGGGTGACTGGGGTTCAAGGGTGACTGGGGTTCAGGGGGTGACTGGGGTTCAAGGGTGACTGGGGTTTAAGGGTGACTGGGGTTCAAGGGTGACTGGGGTTCAGGGGGTGACTGGGGTTCAAGGGTGACTGGGGTACAGGGGTGACTGGGGTACAGGGGTGACTGGGGTTCAGGGTGACTGGGGTTCAGGGGTGACTGGGGTTCAGGGGTGACTGGGATTCAGGGGTGACTGGGGTTCAGGGGTGACTGGGGTTCAAGGGTGACTGGGGTTCAGGGGTGACTGGGGTTCAAGGGTGACTGGGGTTCAAGGGTGACTGGGGTTCAGGGGGTGACTGGGGTACAGGGGGTGACTGGGGTACAGGGGGTGACTGGGGTTCAGGGGGTGACTGGGGTTCAGGGGGTGACTGGGGTTTAAGGGTGACTGGGGTTCAAAGGTGACTGGGGTTCAGGGGGGTGCCTGGGGTTCAGGGGGTGACTGGGGTTCAGGGGGGTGACTGGGGTTCAGGGGGTGACTGGGGTTCAGGGGGGGACTGGGGTTCAGGGGGACTGGGGTTTAAGGGTGACTGGGGTTCAAAGGTGACTGGGGTTCAAAGGTGACTGGGGTTCAGGGGGGTGCCTGGGGTTCAGGGGGTGCCTGGGGTTCAGGGGGGTGACTGGGGTTCAGGGGGTGACTGGGGTTCAGGGGGTGACTGGGGTTCAGGGGGGGACTGGGGTTCAGGGGGACTTGGGTCGGCCAGGACTGATTGGGCCTTCTTGAAGGACCTTGTCTCATATACAGAGTTTAAGTCAGTCAGACGGTTGTGAGAAATCTTGCCACAAACCTTAACTATATTATATTATATATTATAACCTTAACCATCTCTGGGGTTGTTGTGGGATTAATAAAGTATATATTATTATTCTTATTGTTATTATTGTTATACCCCCAGGAGTCATCACCACCATCTCCAAGCTGACCAAGACGTGCGTCCTGCGTCTGACTCCAGACAACCTCTTCTTCGTCCTGTCGGGGAAAGTGGCCAACGGAGGCGTCAGCATGTGGTGTGAACTGTCACAGGTCAGCGGGGGGGGGGGTGGGGGGGGCAGGTCTGTGCAAAATACAATTCAATTTTATTTATAGTATCAATTCATAACAACAGTTATCTCCAGACACTTTACAGATAGAAGAAGTCTCTCGTTAGCATCTCGGAGGCTACTTCAGACGCTACAGAAGTCTCTCGTTAGCATCTCGGAGGCTACTTCAGACGTTACAGAAGTCTCTCGTTAGCATCTCGGAGGCTACTTCAGACGCTACAGAAGTCTCTCGTTAGCATCTCGGAGGCTACTTCAGACGCTACAGAAGTCTCTCGTTAGCATCTCGGAGGCTACTTCAGACGCTACAGAAGTCTCTCGTTAGCATCTCGGAGGCTACTTCAGACGTTACAGAAGTCTCTCGTTAGCATCTCGGAGGCTACTTCAGACGTTACAGAAGTCTCTCGTTAGCATCTCGGAGGCTACTTCAGACGCTACAGAAGTCTCTCGTTAGCATCTCGGAGGCTACTTCAGACGTTACAGAAGTCTCTCGTTAGCATCTCGGAGGCTACTTCAGACGCTACAGAAGTCTCTCGTTAGCGTCTCGGAGGCTACTTCGGACGTTACAGAAGTCTCTCGTTAGCATCTCGGAGGCTACTTCAGACGCTACAGAAGTCTCTCGTTAGCATCTCGGAGGCTACTTCAGACGCTACAGAAGACTCTCGTTAGCATCAGTCTGCTCTTCCTGCTGATCCCGCCTTGTGCTCTTCCTCCCTGCAGGCCAACTTCTTTGATGAGTACCAGATGGAGGGCGTGTCCCCTGAGGACAACGAGATCTGCCTGGAGGTGACTCCAGAGAACCTGTCCAGAGCGCTGAAGACCATCCAGAACGCCAAGGCCGTCAAAGTGAAACTGACCAGGAAGCACTGCCCCTGCCTCACGGTCGCCGCCGAGCTGGTGAGACACGCAGCTGCAACAGGGGCTCATTAGTCTTGTAGTCTGGTTGTGTCCCCTCGTGGTCGTGGGGGGCGGGGGTGGGTGGGGGAGTCTTTTTCACACCATTATGGACCGTTATTATAGGCTGAAATAACAGGAACTGAATTTGAATCCTTTATATTTGAATTTGAATGGCTAAACTTGAGTAATTGCATTGAAAAACTGAATTTAAATCACATAATTTGAAATTGTATTGTTTCATTTGAAATTTCTAAATCTCTGCTAACATTACACGTACATTACATGTAGAGTAACTCTACATTACACATGTAGAGTAACTCTACATCACACATGTAGAGTAACTCTACATTACACATGTAGAGTAACGGTATATAAGAGAAATTAAAATGCCTCCAGACAATAAACTACAAACACAAATGGCAGCAACCAGGCTAACAGCCTAATGTTAGATGATAGCTTCAGTTAGCGTAACGTTAGCTTTTCTGTAGATTATAGAGCGGTCTAGACCTGCTCTATCTGTAAATTATAGAGCGGTCTAGACCTGCTCTATCTGTAGATTATAGAACGGTCTAGACCTGCTCTATCTGTTAATTATAGAGCGGTCTAGACCTGCTCTATCTGTAAATTATAGAGCGGTCTAGACCTGCTCTATCTGTAGATTATAGAACGGTCTAGACCTGCTCTATCTGTAAATTATAGAGCGGTCTAGACCTGCTCTATCTGTAAATTATAGAGCGGTCTAGACCTGCTCTATCTGTAGATTATAGAGCGGTCTAGACCTGCTCTACCTGTAGATTATAGAGCGGTCTAGACCTGCTCTACCTGTAGATTATAGAGTGGTCTAGACCTGCTCTACCTTTATATTATAGAGCGGTCTAGACCTGCTCTACCTGTAGATTATAGAGCGGTCTAGACCTGCTCTATCTGTAAATTATAGAGCGGTCTAGACCTGCTCTATCTGTAGATTATAGAGCGGTCTAGACCTGCTCTATCTGTAGATTATAGAGCGGTCTAGACCTGCTCTATCTGTAAAGGATCTCGAGATATCTCGTTCTGAATTCATTCTATAAATAAGATGTATTGACTTCCTGTCCAGCCCACCCTCTCCAGCATCAACCGAGTCGTCACTCACGACGTCCCGGTTGACGTGATCCCCCGCAGACTCTGGAACGAGTTCAAAGAGCCGAGCATGCCGGACTTCGACGTAAGAGACTCTTCTATTAACTCTTGTGTTGTCCTTCGGGTCCCAGAGACCAGAGTCCTGTATTCAATTGTATTTTTCTGCTACCTTGGCCTCGGCCTCTGGGGTCCCGAGACCCGTCCTCTGGGGTCCCGAGACCCGTCCTCTGGGGTCCCGAGACCCGTCCTCTGGGGTCCCGAGACCCGTCCTCCGGGGTCCCAGAGACCCGTCCTCCGGGGTCCCAGAGACCCGTCCTGCACTCAAACTCGTATCCCACTAGCCTCATCTTGTCCTCCAGGGTCCCCTGGGACCCAATGGAGGAGTCTCCTAGACCCAAAGAGCGAGGCCACGATGCAGAGATGAAATGAAAAAGGCCCCGGGGACCCCGAAGCACAACGCTGCAAATTATTTGGTTCTTACCAAGATAAAAAAAACTGTAGATAATTGTCTCATCTTACGAGTGAATTTCTTATTTTAAGTGTGTATATAGATAGATAGATAGATAGATAGATAGATAGATATCTCTTAAATAAATGATCTTGCTGCTTTGACCGAGTCCCTTTTCCTCAGAATTACGGTTTTTATCTTGTTTTTAGACTTTTTTTGCAGTGTACAAAGTGTCTCCGTGACGCGAAGGACAACACGCCACATTATTACCTTTTTTTTTTTTAGGACAGGATTTCTAAAATGTACTTTCAATGCGAGCGAAGTGACGGCGTCTCTGACCCGGGTCTTGTCCCTGCAGGTCAGCGTCTACCTGCCTCCTCTGAAGACTCTGAAGAACATCGTGGACAGAATGAAGAACCTCTCCAACTTCCTGGTACCATAAGTATAGACCCCCCTATGTTAAAATACAGGGGCATAAGTATACCCCCCCCTATGTTAAAATACAGGGGCATAAGTATACACCCCCTATGTTAAAATACAGGGAGCATAAGTATACACCCCCTATGTTAAAATACAGGGGCATAAGTATACACCCCCTATGTTAAAATACAGGGGCATAAGTATACACCCCTATGTTAAAATACAGGGGCATAAGTATACACCCCCTATGTTAAAATACAGGGGCATAAGTATACACCCCTATGTTAAAATACAGGGCATAAGTATACACCCCCTATGTTAAAATACAGGGGCATAAGTATACACCCCCTATGTTAAAATACAGGGGCATAAGTATACACCCCCCTATGTTAAAATACAGGGGCATAAGTATACACCCCTATGTTAAAATACAGGGGCATAAGTATACACCCCCCTATGTTAAAATACAGGGGCATAAGTATACACCCCCTATGTTAAAATACAGGGGCATAAGTATACACCCCCTATGTTAAAATACAGGGGCATAAGTATACACCCCCTATGTTAAATTCCCATAGAGGCAGATTTTTCTTATTAAAGGCAGTTATTTCATGGATCAGGATACTATGCATACTAATTGAGGTGTGTGTGTGTGTGTGTGTGTGTGTGTGTGTGTGTGTGTGTGTGTGTGTGTGTGTGTGTGTGTGTGTGTGTGTGTGTGTGTGTGTGTGTGTGTGTGTGTGTGTGTGTGTGTGTGTCAGGTGATGGAGGCCAACCTGAGCGGAGAGATGAACCTGAAGATCGAGACCGATCTGGTTTCTGTCACCACTCACTTCAAAGACCTGGGGAACCCTCCGTGGGGTAGAAGCCGCTATGTTTCCTCTCTGACTCCGATACCAGAAACTCGTACGGAGTAAAGATCCGATACCGTGTCAAATATTTAATCAGATTAATTGCGTGATTGTCCAACGTTAACTCGAGATTAATCACAAAGGAATCGCCCCATTTACATAACGTGCAAATAACCTCAGAAAGGCTTCGAAACTCAACTTCCTGTTCAATGTGAACCAAATGTTGCCGCTTAGCCTTTGTGTTCAAAGGGTTTTATATCAGAAATATGGATTTCTTTCAACCAAATTGCCCCAAAATAACATGGATGATTCCAAACGTTGTTCTGGTGACATTAATGATTACTTTCATTGAATTATTTGGGTGTTTTATTGAATTTTATAGCATTTTAATACTTTTTTTTAATGGTTTCCAAACAGTATCGGGACTACACTTTGACATCTACCATCTGGGATCCACTTAACATCCTCTGATCTAATCTATTAGTCAGAATAATTCATCATTTCTGCCTTTTTAACTAAAAACGTATGTATAATTTGATATAAATGAGGTTTGTTGAGCATGAGTTCCAAGAATAAGTGTGAAATCTATCATTAAACCAGCTCAGGTTTTTTTTAAAAAGACCGGCAAAAGCTGAAAAAAGTGACAAATAAATCAGAAAAAGCGTCAAAAACATCGGAAAAACACAAAAGAAATTCATTTTTGACCTGGAAGGGCAAGTTCATGGTTAACGGGAAGACAACACGAGGGTTAAAAGTCACCAAAGTCCAAAGTTTTTATCCTCTGGGGACCAGGAATTAAGAAATATTCCTTGAAACGCACAAAAAATTTGATTATTTGTGAGTTAAAGGGCCCATATTATTATTAAAGGGCCCATATTCTGCTCATGTTCAGGGTCATAACTGTATTTTGAGGTTGGACCAGAATAGGTTTCCATAGTTACATTTTCTAAAAACACCATATTTTAGTTGTACTGCACATTGCTGCAGATCCTGTTTTCACCCTGTGTGTTTAGGTCTCTGTTTTATCTCCAGAGTGAGACATCTCACTAGTTTTATCTCCAGAGTGAGACATCTCTCTAGTTTTATCTCCAGAGTGAGACATCTCACTAGTTTTATCTCCAGAGTGAGACATCTCTCTAGTTTTATCTCCAGAGTGAGACATCTCTCTAGTTTTATCTCCAGAGTGAGACATCTCTCTAGTTTTATCTCCAGAGTGAGACATCTCTCTAGTTTTATCTCCAGAGTGAGACATCTCTCTAGTTTTATCTCCAGAGTGAGACATCTCCCCCTATTGTCCCTGCAGGTGACGACGCCTCCCAGGACGGCGGTCCGTCTCAGACCAGGGACCCAGAGGCCATGGCCCAGGCCAGGGTGGACATCAGGAAGCTGCAGCAGTTCCTCATGGGTCAGCAGGTCAACCCCAGCAAGGCCATGTGCAGTAAGTCCCCCTCTCCCCCACCTTGTCCCCCTCTTGTCCCCCCGCCCCTCATCCAGGAGCAGCTGGGAACATGCATCGTAGTCTCCCTTTAACAGACCTTCCTCCACAGCGCCGCAGAGGAGGGTCTGGCTAGTCCACTAGCCAGACCCTCCTTGGCATTTCTTTAAACCAATCACAATCATCGTGGGCGGGGCTAAGCTCCGGACGGAGCCACGGTGACGCTGCTAAATAGTCTCAGGAAGGAAACAGAGACTCTGATGGGACAGATAGTCTAGCTAGCTCTCTGGATTTACCCTGCAGAGACCTGAGGACCAGGTAACCGTTGTCTTAAGTATGCAGTTACCATGGCGACAAAGGTAGCGACAAAATGGAGACGAAAAGGCGGCAAAATGGAGGCAAAAAAGATTTGAGCGCCGTTCCAGGGCGAGTTCACGCCCTCGGCAAAGACCCAGGACTAGGTGGAGGGACGTCCAGCTGGGAGGAGGCCTCGGCAAAGACCCAGGACTAGGTGGAGGCACTTCCAGCTGGGAGGAGGCCTTGGCAAAGACCCAGGACTAGGTGGAGGGACGTCCAGCTGGGAGGAGGCCTTGGCAAAGACCCAGGACTAGGTGGAGGCACGTCCAGCTGGGAGGAGGCCTCGGCAAAGACCCAGGACTAGGTGGAGGCACTTCCAGCTGGGAGGAGGCCTTGGGGAAGACCCAGGACTAGGTGGAGGCACGTCCAGCTGGGAGGAGGCCTTGGCAAAGACCCAGGACTAGGTGGAGGCACTTCCAGCTGGGAGGAGGCCTTGGGGAAGACCCAGGACTAGGTGGAGGGATTATATCTCCAACCTGGCCTGGGAACGCCTCGGGATCCCCCAGTCGGAGCTGGGTGATGTGGCTCGGGAAAGGGAAGTCTGGGGTCCCCTACTGGAGCTGCTGCCCCCGAGACCCGATACCGGATAAGCGGATGAAGATGGATGGACTGAAAATGTCATTTTCTTTAAAAAGCGGCACCTGTAATTGAGCGTCTTTGCGCTGTGGTTCTGTAACTCTTATTGAAATAAAGGATTTCACCTCATGTTCCATCACTGATTAAATCCTCTTCCCCTGATCTCGTCCTCTTCAGATATCGTCCACGAGAGGGTCGTCCACCTGATCCTGCTGCATGAAGACGTGTCGCTGCAGTATTTCATCCCCGCTGTGGCGTAGACGCTCTGCAGACCCACGTGAGTTCTGTTTGGGGACATATAAAATAACTTTTGGATATAAAGGATTCTCTTCCTCTGGGACCCCATGAGACAAAAGTCCCGATGTCTGGGAGTCTGTCCCACACTTTGGCCTCAGGAAGAGTTCACATGTCCTCAGGACGTGTGGTAAATCGGACAGAAAACACAACAAGTTGCACATTAAATGTCTGAGAAGTTCAGTTTGATTTGTATTTGCATTAAAAGGGTTGTAATATTTAATTAGGTTTCATTTATCATCATTTCACTTCCAAAACACAACAGAGGTTTATGGAAAATTGCAATATGGACAAGTAGGCTGTAGCGGAGGGGGGACGGGGACAATGTGTCCAACCATTCAGTTAAATATTGTGATTTGCTGCAGAGACAAACGGTCCCCACGGACGGAAGAAAAGAGATTTTTTTTGCTACAGATCCTCTCAAAAATCACACTATTGTCTTCATGTTGTCTTCATGTTGTCTTCATGTTGTCTTCATGTTGCCCTCATGTTGTCTTCTTGTTGTCTTCATGTTGCCCTCATGTTGTCCTCATGTTGTCCTCTTGTTGTCTTCATGTTGCCCTCATGTTGCCCTCATGTTGTCTTCTTGTTGTCTTCATGTTGCCCTCATGTTGTCCCCATATTGCCCTCATGTTGCCCTCATGTTGCCCTCATGTTGCCCTCATGTTGTCTTCATGTTGTCCTCATGTTGTCTTCATGTTGTCCTCATGTTGTCTTCATGTTGCCCTCATGTTGTCCTCATGTTGTCCTCTTGTTGTCTTCATGTTGCCCTCATGTTGCCCTCATGTTGTCTTCTTGTTGTCTTCATGTTGCCCTCATGTTGTCCCCATGTTGCCCTCATGTTGCCCTCATGTTGCCCTCATGTTGCCCTCATGTTGTCCTCATGTTGTCCTCATGTTGTCTTCATGTTGTCCTCATGTTGTCTTCATGTTGCCCTCATGTTGTCCTCATGTTGTCCTCTTGTTGTCTTCATGTTGCCCTCATGTTGCCCTCATGTTGTCTTCTTGTTGTCTTCTTGTTGTCTTCATGTTGCCCTCATGTTGTCCCCATATTGCCCTCATGTTGCCCTCATGTTGCCCTCATGTTGCCCTCATGTTGTCTTCATGTTGTCTTCATGTTGTCCTCATGTTGTCTTCATGTTGTCCTCATGTTGTCTTCATGTTGCCCTCATGTTGTCCTCATGTTGTCCTCATGTTGTCTTCATGTTGCCCTCATGTTGCCCTCATGTTGTCTTCTTGTTGTCTTCATGTTGCCCTCATGTTGTCCCCATATTGCCCTCATGTTGCCCTCATGTTGCCCTCATGTTGTCTTCATGTTGTCCTCATGTTGTCCTCATGTTGTCCTCATGTTGTCCCCATGTTGTCTCCATGTTGTCTCCATGTTGTCCCCATGTTGTCTTCATGTTGTCTCCATGTTGTCCCCATGTTGTCCCCATGTTGTCTCCATGTTGTCCCCATGTTGTCTTCATGTTGTCCTCATGTTGTCCTCATGTTGCCCCCATGTTGTCCTCATGTTTCCCCCATGTTGTGCTCATGTTGTCCTCATGTTGTCCTCATGTTGTCCTCATGTTGTCCTCATGTTGTCTTCATGTTGTCCTCATGTTGCCCCCATGTTGTCCCCATGTCGTCCCCATGTCGTCCTCATGTTGTCCTCATGTTGTCCCCATGTTGTCCTCATGTTGTCCTCATGTTGTCCTCATGTTGTCCTATATCAATGTTCTTTTTAATTCCCCAAAATAACATGATTGATTCCACACAACGCTCTTTGCCAAGTACAAATCTCTACTTTCATTAATTTTGGGGCGTCTTATTCAATTTTATAGCATTTGAAACCAAATTGAAGTGTTTTGAAATAGTATTGAGAGTAAAAGTTGACATATTCCAGTCTGTGATTATCATCAACATCCATTCCTTTAATTTTAGTCTCAATAATTCCTAATTTCTAAATTCCAAAAATAACTGTAAAACTAAAGTTAATAAGTTAGTGTTGTAATATTTTTCGAAATTCAGGTTTTTAAAATGGAAATCAAGAATTTTCATATTTAATTTCAAAGAAGTGAATTCAGATCAAAACAATTGAGATACGTGTTTTTCAAAATAAAATGTTTCAATATTAAGTATTTAGTGGCTGGTAATGTCTCTTATTTGCTTCCATAGTGTCAGCAAAGGGCGTAAAACTTGGTTCCACATGGGGGGGTTAGGGTACACATGTCTTTATTTACGTAAGGGAAGTTGTATCTATGTTTTTGGGGGCAGTTTTGATTATGGGGGGTTCGATCCCCATTGTTGTATTTTTTTCAAATACTGAGAATAACTCCAATATGTAACATTTCTGCAATAAAATGTCTAAAAACCACCTGTTATATATTTTAATACACACACACACACAGGCAGAGACACACACACACACACACAGGCAGAGACACACACACAGACACACACATACACACGCACACAAGCAGACATACATGCATACACAGACAAACACACATATCTTTCTAGATATTGATTTGGGGAACTTTTTACCAAGTTTTTTGGTATTTTTATATGTTATATTGTTATCTCATATTTTGACAGTTTGTGTTATTGCTGAAAAAAACATATTTATTAACTTAAGCTCGAAGTTGCGTTTATGTTCTATTTTTATATTTTTATCTCATATTGTGACAGTTTGTATTACAATCCACAATCCAGCTTCTATAAATAGAAATGTCCCTCTTGTTGGTGTGAGTGAAGCCTGTTGTGTTCATTCATCATGTACAATAATATACTATATATATATATATATATATATATATATATATATATATATATATATATATATATATATATACACACATAGACTGTAAACCAATCAGTGTTTAGGATCTTTAAACAAAGCTTGGATTTCTTTTGTTTCTTTTTCACAGAGGAGGCAGCTTTGTTATGTTATTAGTTGCCAAGACACACACACACACACACACATACACACACACACACACACAGAGACAGACACACACATATATACACACACACACAGGCACATACACATGCCTGCTCACACAGAGCACACACTGCCAGGGTTACCATGGCAGCAGTCAAACTTTCCCTTTGCAGAGCCGCTCTGTGTTTCTCTGCGTCCTCTCACACTCGTCGGGTTGTTTCGCTGCAGCAGCTCAGTCCCCACTCGACTGCTTTAACGCCAGCAGCTCGCTCCGTGGCTCGAGGGCACTCGGGCAGCTCAGCTTGTTCAAGGTGAAGATTTACAGTTAGTCTCTGATCAAAGTTTCTGGTGTGTGATGATCCAGAATGTCTTTCATTTTCTGTGTAAAAACCTTAAATTGCATTTTGTGAATGAAATTTGCTTAATATATATTTTTATAATATAACTAACTTATTACTTTTTACAGTGAATTGGCTTCATGAATGAAAACATTTGCTTAAAATGTATATTTTATATATTTATCTTATTGTTGGTTGTTGGTATAATTACATTATTTATGGTGGCGTGGTGGCCTAGAGGTTGAAGAACAGTCGCCGGTTCAATCCCCAGACGGACAGGATCAGATCTGGGTGGGGAAATCCACAAAGCAGCGCTTGTACCTTCTTCATTACCACCACTGACGTGCCTTTGAGCAACGCCCTTAACCCCCAACCTCTCCAGTGGAGCTGCTCGTTCCTTTCAGGTATGAATGTGTGAATGTTCAACTTACCTGGATGAATAAAGCTTACCCTCCTGGTGTCCTCCTGGTGTCCTCCTGGTGTCCTCGGGTCAAATCTGACCCTTTAAAAAATGTCTATATCTGAAATATGAGTTTCTTTTCAACCAAATTACCACAAAAATAGATTGGATTCCTTAAAAAAAAGGGACAAAAATGTAATTTTTCTGCTTTTTTATCTCCAATATTAGGTAAAATTCTATATAAATGAGGGTTATTTACCATGAATTCCAAAAAGGTAAGGTGGTGGTAGTGGAGACTAAAAAAAAAGTCTCAAAAAGGAACAATAATGTCAATTTTTTTTGACCCGGGAGGACAACACAAAGGTTAAATAAAAAAATAAAATAATTAATGCTGGGTATTTGATGTCATAAACAACTTTAAATCATCCTAATATGAAATAAAGTCAGTTAACGTGTGTCCTGCCTCTCAGATGGCAGATCCAGACTCTCAGTCTCCAGCTGAGCTTTCTCCCAGCTGGGAGCTCTGAACTGGGACTGGACAGTTCTGCTTCCACCCCGGACATGGAGCTCCAGGCCGGAGGACAGGGAGTCCCCGGGGGGGAGGAAGAGGACGGAGCTGCAGACCCAAGGCCCAGACCTCCTCGGCTTTACTTCCGCAAAGGTACAGACAGAACGCTGATCCATAAACTGAAATAAAGTAAATGGGCTCAGGTGCGTTCAGGGCGTGCTGGTCTTACAGGGAGGTGTGTTCAGGTGCGTTCAGGGCGTGCTGGTCTTACAGGGAGGTGTGTTCAGGTGCATTCTGGGCGTGCTGGTCTTACAGGGAGGTGTGTTCAGGTGCATTCTGGGCGTGCTGGTCTTACAGGGAGGTGTGTTCAGGTGCGTTCTGGGCGTGCTGGTCTTACAGGGAGGTGTGTTCAGGTGCGTTCAGGGCGTGCTGGTCTTACAGGGAGGTGTGTTCAGGTGCGTTCAGGGCGTGCTGGTCTTACAGGGAGGTGTGTTCAGGTGCGTTCAGGGCGTGCTGGTCTTACAGGGAGGTGTGTTCAGGTGCATTCTGGGCGTGCTGGTCTTACAGGGAGGTGTGTTCAGGTGCATTCTGGGCGTGCTGGTCTTACAGGGAGGTGTGTTCAGGTGCATTCTGGGCGTGCTGGTCTTACAGGGAGGTGTGTTCAGGTGCGTTCTGGGCGTGCTGGTCTTACAGGGAGGTGTGTTCAGGTGCGTTCAGGGCGTGCTGGTCTTACAGGGAGGTGTGTTCAGGTGCATTCTGGGCGTGCTGGTCTTACAGGGAGGTGTGTTCAGGTGCATTCTGGGCGTGCTGGTCTTACAGGGAGGTGTGTTCAGGTGCGTTCTGGGCGTGCTGGTCTTACAGGGAGGTGTGTTCAGGTGCGTTCTGGGCGTGCTGGTCTTACAGGGAGGTGTGTTCAGGTGCGTTCAGGGCGTGCTGGTCTTACAGGGAGGTGTGTTCAGGTGCGTTCAGGGCGTGCTGGTCTTACAGGGAGGTGTGTTCAGGTGCATTCAGGGCGTGCTGGTCTTACAGGGAGGTGTGTTCAGGTGCATTCTGGGCGTGCTGGTCTTACAGGGAGGTGTGTTCAGGTGCATTCTGGGCGTGCTGGTCTTACAGGGAGGTGTGTTCAGGTGCATTCTGGGCGTGCTGGTCTTACAGGGAGGTGTGTTCAGGTGCATTCTGGGCGTGCTGGTCTTACAGGGAGGTGTGTTCAGGTGCATTCTGGGCGTGCTGGTCTTACAGGGAGGTGTGTTCAGGTGCATTCTGGGCGTGCTGGTCTTACAGGGAGGTGTGTTCAGGTGCATTCTGGGCGTGCTGGTCTTACAGGGAGGTGTGTTCAGGTGCATTCTGGGCGTGCTGGTCTTACAGGGAGGTGTGTTCAGGTGCATTCTGGGCGTGCTGGTCTTACAGGGAGGTGTGTTCAGGTGCATTGTGACTGGTTTTTCCCTTTTTACTCCTAATATTACTACAGTTAATGTCTGACTATTACCACAACTAATCACACACCTATTAAAGGATTTAATGCATGTAAAACCATTTCTAGATGGGATTTTTGGGGAGTCCTTTGGGTCGAGTCGCAAGTCAAGTCTGAAGTCAGCTGTCTGCGTGACTCGAGTCCGAGTCTTAGACTTGAGTCTTGTTTTGTGCAATAACACTGGCTTGAAATGTGTGCAATACTCAACTGCTATTATTATTATTATTATTATTATTATTACACTTCACCATTGCAGCTCCTTAATTATATTAATTATGTAAATACCGTACATATCCACACTCCTTATATTTCTTTTATTTATATTTCTACTACTGGTATTTCTACTATTTGTGCAACTGCAACACAGAGTTACCCTTCGGGGATCAATAAAGTATTTCTGATTCTGATTCTAATTCAAGTCTTAGACTCGAGTCTGAGTCTTGGATTCGAGTCCCCATCTCTGCCATATAGCTGTATGGCTGGCAGCCATCGGGTTATGGCGACCTAGAAATGGCAAAACGATAAAACACCAATACAATATTGAAATTCTCATCCAGGTATTCCTGCTGTTTTTTGGTTTTGATTGTTTCTTTCCTCTTCTGATCCTCAGATGCGGCTGGCAGAGGCCATCGGCGAATAGGGAGCCAGAACCTGAGAGCTGCCAATCACATGACTTCTCCGCCAGCTGCTCCGCCCATGACCACCAGCACCTCGGTGAGTAAATGGTGGGGTGGGGGGGGGAATCGATCCAGCATCGTATCGTGATATTTTCAGGGCAATACTGTATCAATACACAGACGCCGAATATGGATCTGTTATTATAGAGACTTAGACTAGACTTAGACTTCTCTTTATTAACCCTTATGTTGTCTTCGGGTCAAATTTAACCCGTTTTCAAAGTTTTTTAATATCTGAAATAAAGGAAGTCAAAATACGGGTGAAAAATTTTGTAAAAAGCGGCAAAATCTATGGAAAAAGAAAAGAAAAATACTCAATAAATTCAAAAAATTCATAAAAAACGTAAAAAGCAACAGAAACGTTGAGATAAGGTGGAAATGTTTTTCAAGGTTTTTAGGATGTAAACCATGTAAGTGCTGGGTAGATAAATCAATGTGTTGCCATATAAATTCCCACAATTATTTATCAATTTATTGAGAAACAAAGACGTCTAGTTTTTCCAACGTGCTCGACTTCAGGCTGGAGGGATGGACTCGGAATGAAGACGACTAACTCTGGACAGAGTCTTCAGGAAGTGCTTTGTCTTCCAGGTGTCTTCAGGAAGTGCTTTGTCTTCCAGGTGTCTTCAGGAAGTGCTTTGTCTCCCAAGAGTCTTCAAGAAGTGATTTGTCTTCCAGGTGTCTTCAGGAAGTGCTTTGTCTTCCAAGAGTCTTTAGGAAGTGCTTTGTCTTCCAGGTGTCTTCAGGAAGTGCTTTGTCTTCCAGGTGTCTTCAGGAAGTGCTTTGTCTTCCAAGAGTCTTCAAGAAGTGATTTGTCTTCCAGGTGTCTTCAGGAAGTGATTTGTCTTCCTGGTATCTTCAGGAAGTGCTTTGTCTTCCAGGTGTCTTCAGGAAGTGCTTTGTCTTCCAGGTGTCTTCAGGAAGTGCTTTGTCTTCCTGGTATCTTCAGGAAGTGCTTTGTCTTCCAGGTGTCTTCAGGAAGTGCTTTGTCTTCCAGGAGTCTTCAGGAAGTGCTTTGTCTTCCAGGAGTCTTTAAGAAGTGCTTTGTCTTCAGGAAGTGCTTTGTCTTCCAGGTGTCTTCAAGAAGTGATTTGTCTTCCAGGTGTCTTCAGGAAGTGCTTTGCCTTCAGGAAGTGCTTTGTCTTCAGGAAGTGCTTGATCTTCCAGGTGTCTTCAGGAAGTGCTTTGTCTTCCAGGTGTCTTCAAGAAGTGCTTTGTGTTCCAGGTGTCTTCAGGAAGTGCTTTGTCTTCCAGGTGTCCTCAGGAAGTGCTTTGTCTTCCAGGTGTCTGGGAAAAGGGCCGTGCTGTTGTCCAATGAGGCGAGGAGAGAGATAGCGAAGCAGGCGAGAGCCATGAAGGAGGAGAGGCGAGCGACGCTCGACGCCCGACACAGACACCTGATCAGCAGGCTGGTGGACGCCGGGACTCTGGGGGAGCCGGAGGTGGAGGACGCCCTCGTCTCTGACGACCAGGTACCATCACAGTCTGGTTTCAACTACTGCTGGAAATTCTGAAAGTCTGAAAGTCTGAGTCTAAAAGTCTGAGTCTAAGAGTCTGAATCTAAGAGTCTGAGTCTAAGAGTCTGAGTCTAAGAGTCTGAATCTAAGAGTCTAAGAGTCTGGGGGCAAACTCTGAATGATTGGTGTCTGATTCTTCCAGTTCAGTCTCATTGAGGACTTCTTTGCTGCGAACGGATCCAAGAAGCTGATTTTCTTCTATCAGAATGTGAAGCAGGTAAAATACTGAATGTTTCAACCCTCATGTTGTCCTGGGGGCAAATTTGACTTGTTTCCAAGTTTTTTTTATATTGGATATTAAATGAGAATAAAGTCAAAATTCTGATATTAAAGTCTGAATTTTGACATTAAAGTCTGAATTCTTAAATCAGAATTCTAAGATTAAAGTCAGAATTCTGAGATTAAAGTCTGAATTCTGAGATTAAAGTCTGAATTCTGAGATTAAAGTCTGAATTCTGAGATTAAAGTCTGAATTCTAAAATTAAAGTCAGAATTCTAAAGTCAGAATTCTAAGATTAAAGTCAGAATTCTAAAGTCAGAATTCTAAGATTAAAGTCAGAATTCTAAAATCTGAATTCTAAAATCTGAATTTTAAAATCAGAATTCTGAGATTAAAGTCAGAATTCTGAGATTAAAGTCAGAATTCTAAAATCAGTATTCTAAGACTAAAGTCTGAATTTTGACATTAAAGTCTGAATTCTTAAATCAGAATTCTAAGATTAAAGTCAGAATTCTGTGATTAAAGTCAGAATTCTGAGATTAAAGTCAGAATTCTGAGATTAAAGTCTGAATTCTGAGATTAAAGTCTGAATTCTAAGATTAAAGTCAGAATTCTAAAGTCTGAATTCTAAGATTAAAGTCAGAATTCTAAAATCAGAATTCTAAGATCAGAATTCTGAGATTAAAGTCTGAATTCTGAGATTAAAGTCAGAATTCTAAAGTCAGAATTCTAAGATTAAAATCAGAATTCTAAAATCAGAATTCTGAGATTAAAGTCAGAATTCTGAGATTAAAGTCAGAATTCTAAGATTAAAGTCAGAATTCTAAGATTAAAGTCAGACTTCTAAAATCAGAATTCTAAAATCAGAATTCTGAGATTAAAGTCAGAATTCTAAGATCAAAGTCAGAATTCTGAGTTTAAAGTCAGAATTCTAAGATTAAAGTCAGAATTCTAAAGTCAGAATTCTAAGATTAAAGTCAGAATTCTAAAGTCAGAATTCTAAGATTAAAGTCAGAATTCTAAAATCAGAATTCTAAAATCTGAATTTTGAAATCAGAATTCTGAGATTAAAGTCAGAATTCTGAGATTAAAGTCAGAATTCTAAAATCAGTATTCTAAGACTAAAGTCAGAATTCTGAGATTAAAGTCAGAATTCTGTGATTAAAGTCAGAATTCTGAGATTAAAGTCAGAATTCTGAGATTAAAGTCTGAATTCTGAGATTAAAGTCTGAATTCTAAGATTAAAGTCAGAATTCTAAAGTCTGAATTCTAAGATTAAAGTCAGAATTCTAAAATCAGAATTCTAAGATCAGAATTCTGAGATTAAAGTCTGAATTCTGAGATTAAAGTCAGAATTCTAAAGTCAGAATTCTAAGATTAAAATCAGAATTCTAAAATCAGAATTCTGAGATTAAAGTCAGAATTCTGAGATTAAAGTCAGAATTCTAAGATTAAAGTCAGAATTCTGAGTTTAAAGTCAGAATTCTGAGATTAAAGTCAGAATTCTAATATTATTATATAATATTATTATTATTATTATTATTATTATTATCATTTAACCTTTTTTTCTCTATCTGTCTCCCCAGAATCTGTCCTCCAGTTTTTCGTCCTGTGTGGACGTAGCGTCTTCATCTCAGAGGAAACTCTTCCTCACCACAGGGAGCTCTGAGGTTGGCGTCCGCCGCCGTTGATTACACACTTCTGGAATCATATGCCAGATTATTACACACTTCTGGAATCATATGCCAGATTATTACACACTTCTGGAATCATATGCCAGATTATTACACACTTCTGGAATCATATGCCAGAATTGTAGTTATTTTGAATCTATTTTTAGTTTTTTAGCATTTCTATGTCGTTGTTTGCACCTAAAAACCTAAAAAAAGTTTCCACATTTTGGTCACTTTTTCAATATTGTGGGTGCTTTTTAATGTTTTAATTCTGAAAATGGGTCGACATGAGGGTTAGCCCTTGTCCTGCCTCAGAGATAATACCTGCTCTGGTTGAGTTTGTGTTGAGTTGCTATGGAAGAAAATTGGGTGTTGCATTGTTTGGCGGTTGCCAAGGCGACGCCAAACACCTCCCGCTACATTACACAGTCTGGAAACTGCATGCAGACTCGGAGCAACCCACTCACCTGTTCTCTTGGTTCCAAGTTTACACAACAAGCAAAGCTCGGGCTGAAAAGGTGCATGCTGCTAATTATGGAGCTAATGAAGTCGGAGCAAGGTTTACCCCTCCTGTTGTCCCCCTGGTGTCCTCCTGGTGTCCTCCTGTTGTCCTCGGGTTAAATCTGACCCTTTAAAAAATGTCTATATCTGAAATATGAGTTTTTTTGTAACCAAATTACCATAAAAATGGATTCCTTCCAACGCTCTTTGCAAATACAATTAATCACTTTTATTCCTCTGATCTTAACTATTAGTCAAAATAATTCATAATTTCTGTGTTTTTATTTCTAATATTAGGTATAATTCTATATAAATGAGGGTTATTGACCATAAATTCCAAAAAGTAGTAAAACTAGTAAGGTGGTGGTAGTGGAAACTAGAAAAAAAGTCTGAAAAAGGGACGAAAATGAAATATTTTGTCTGTTTTTGACCCGGGAGGACAACACGAAGGTGAAAAGGCATTATAGCGTTTGTAAATTTATCTAAAAGTTTATCATTCTTTTTCATCTTCTGCCAAAACAACATGGCGTAATACAGGACTAATAACAGAACATTGGTAGCCTGGGAACCCAGACCCAAATCCCAAAGATTAGGGTCTGGCATCGAGTAATGAGAGTCGCCCATCTCGAGCGTGCATTTGAAAATCTCACTGCACGCAATTGGACAACACTGCGACCAATCACAACAACCCACGGGGTAATGTATCCAGAGCCCCGTACGCTTAACTAGCAGCACAGCTTAGACTGTCATCATCTGTTCAGCTTAACTAGCAGCACAGCTTAGACTGTCATCATCTGTTCAGCTCCCTCTGGCCCCGCCCACATCAGATACCCCAATGTGATTGGTGCAGCTCAACTCTGGCCCCGCCTATATCAGATACACCGATGGGATTGGTGCAGCTCCCCTCTGGCCCCGCCCACATCAGATACACCGATGGCATTGGTCCCACTCCCCTCTGGCCCCGCCTATGTCAAATACGCCGATGTGATTGGTGCAGCTCCCTTCTGGCCCCGCCCACATCAGATACACCAATGTGATTGGTGCAGCTCCCCTCTGGCCCCGCCCACATCAGATACACCGATGTGATTGGTGCAGCTCGGCTACGGGGGCATAGTTAATGAGCAGCATTACTCGATGCCAGAGGGAAAAAGAAGGTGTGGATGAAACAGAGCTAGAGTTCCTCACTCCAGTTTTAAGCTGAACGCGGTCTCTCTCTCTTTGGGTTTCCAGCCTTTACTGGGGAAGTGTCTTTTCTTCCTGAGGACCACCGAGAAGGCGATAACCACCGCTAACGTGCAGCAGGTCTGTAGCTCCACTTCCTGTTGGCTCATTGTGACTTTACACTTCAGCATGATTTCATATATCCTTCTATAATAGGCATGTATTATTATTATTATAATTCATATAAATTATTCACAATGCTTTTCAGGTTGTATGACTTAGAATCCCTTCCCTGTGTGTCCTCCCTGAAGCAGACTCTGTTAGCAGGTCCAGGGTCAGGATCATAGCCTATCCCTGAAGGAGACTCTGTTAGTCTCTAACAGGAGTCATACCATGGAGTCTGAAGGAGACATTTGTTCAGTCTTAGTTTATCAAAGCAGGTCCAGAGTCAGGACCAAAGCAAATCCAGGGTCAGGACCAAAGCAGGTCCAGGGTCAGGACCATAGCAGGTCCAGGGTCAGGACCATAGCAGGTCCAGGGTCAGGACCAAAGCAGGTCCATGGTCAGGACCATAGCAGGTCCAGGGTCAGGACCATAGCAGGTCCAGGGTCAGGACCAAAGCAGATCCAGGGTCAGGACCAAAGCAGAGCCAGGGTCAGGACCAAAGCAGATCCAGGGTCAGGACCAAAGCAGGTCCAGGGTCAGGACCATAGCAGATCTAGGGTCAGGACAAAGCAGGTCCAGGGTCAGGACCATAGCAGGTCCAGGGACAGGACCATAGCAGGTCTAGGGTCAGGACCAAAGCAGGTCTAGGGTCAGGACCAAAGCAGGTCCAGGGTCAGGACCAAAGCAGGTCCAGGGTCAGGACCATAGCAGGTCTAGGGTCAGGACCAAAGCAGGTCTAGGGTCAGGACCAAAGCAGGTCAAGGATCAGGACCAAAGCAGATCAAGGTACAGGACCAAAGCAGGTTCAGTTCAGGGTCAGGACCAAAACAGAGCCAGGGTCAGGACCAAAGCAGGTCCAGGGCCAGGACCATAGCAGGTCTAGGGTCAGGACCAAAGCAGGTTCAGTTCAGGGTCAGGACCAAAGCAGGTCCAGGATCAGGACCAAAGCAGGTCCAGGGTCAGGACCAAAGCAGGTCCAGGGTCAGGACCAAAGCAGGTCCAGGGTCAGGACCAAAGCAGGTCTAGGGTCAGGACCAAAGCAGGTCTAGGGTCAGGAAGAGGCTCCAGCTTGTCTGTAAGATTAGATCATTTTCTCCTCTAGGGAAACAGGATATAAGACGGGGATGCTACTGTTTTAATTTGGCAAGATGTTATCACACTGTTACCGCGGTAACGCTGTGAAAACTGTCTTCCCACTTGGTTATTCTCAGTTCATTTGTGCAGCTTCTTTATTTTGTTTCAACAAGTCTCTCTCCAGAACTAATCCTCTCCTGCTGTACAGAAACCTCCCCAACAGCAGCTCTAATCCAGCTGTGTGTCTCACGCTGTTGTCCGTGTACAGGAAGTGAACTTCGGCACATTGGACTGCAGCGACGGCAGCATCCTGGACAGCCTGGAGACCCTGCTGGCTCACATCATGGTACCGGCCCTCCGATCCCAGCAGGTACACTCCTACATCCAGTCCAGACCGCCTCCACCCAGAAAACAGCCGTATAGGTCGACTGCGTGAGCAGCTGACGACACAGATTTACTTTTTCCCATTTTAGGCGGCGACAAGCCAGAAATTATGGATTATTTTGACTAATAGTTAAGATCAGAGGAATGAAAGAGCGTTGGAAGGAATCCATTTTATGGTAATTTGGTTAAAAAGAAACTCATATTTCAGATATAGACATTTTTTAACCCTTGTTTGGTATTTAAGTTAAATTTTTTCTACCTGAAATCAGCACCTTACCTTATTTCCTGAGATAAACATGTATTCCTGACTCAGAACATTATTCTGGATATGACACTTATGTTGTTTCCATAGTGATTTTTAACATGAATTATAACCTGATGATAAAAACGAACCCCACTTCCATCTTTAATAGTGTTCTAGTAGAGACTGATTCATTCCCTGAACATAGATGTTATCTCAGCTGCTGGAAATGGAGATAAAGACAATATTTGCTAATAGATTATGAAGTAACAGAAGTATTCAGAATTGTTTTTAAAACCCCAAATAAGTCCCGGGTCAGTCTGACCCGAGGGATACGAGAAGGTCCCAAAGTGAAGACAACATGAGGGTTAAAGGGGTCAGATTTGACCCAAGGACAACAGGAGGGTTAAAGGATGGTTGGATTGAGAACTTTCTGCCCGTATGTCTTCTGTCTTCAGACGTGGGGCTTGGTGCAGGACGGCGTCTCCTGTCCACACGTCCAGTCCTTCCTGTCTTCAGTGGACCAGTTCGTCAGTAATCTGAGCTCGGCCAGAGTCAACATGGAGAGAAAGTTCCAATTGCAGGAAGTCGAACTTCCAGAGGCCATCGGCCAGCTGAGCTGCCCTGCAGACTACACGGCCGCAGGTAGGGGGGCAAACACGGCCGCAGGTAGGGGGGAATCTCAGCCGTAGGTAGGGGGGAAACACAGCCGCAGGTAGGGGCAATCACGGCCGCAGGTAGGGGGCAATCACGGCCGCAGGTAGGGGGCAATCACGGCCGCAGGTAGGGGTTAATCTCAGCCGTAGGTAGGGGGGAAACACAGCCGCAGGTAGGGGGAAACACGGCCGCAGGTAGGGGGCAATCACGGCCGCAGGTAGGGGGCAATCACGGCCGCAGGTAGGGAGAAAACACGGCCGCAGGTAGGGGGGAAACACAGCCGCAGGTAGGGAGAAAACACGGCCGCAGGTAGGGGGGAAACACAGCCGCAGGTAGGGGGAATCACGGCTGCAGGTAGGGGGCAATCACGGCCGCAGGTAGGGGGCAAACACGGCCGCAGGTAGGGAGAAAACACGGCCGCAGGTAGGGGGGAAACACAGCCGCAGGTAGGGAGAAAACACGGCCGCAGGTAGGGGGGAAACACAGCCGCAGGTAGGGGGCAATCACGGCCGCAGGTAGGGGGGCAATCACGGCCGCAGGTAGGGGGCAAACACGGCCGCAGGTAGGGAGAAAACACGGCCGCAGGTAGGGGGGAAACACAGCCGCAGGTAGGGGGGAATCTCAGCCGCAGGTAGGGGGGAATCACGGCCGCAGGTAGGGGGGAAACACGGCCGCAGGTAGGGGGGAAACACAGCCGCAGGTAGGGGGGAATCTCAGCCGTAGGTAGGGGGGAAACACAGCCGCAGGTAGGGAGAAAACACGGCCGCAGGTAGGGGGGAAACACAGCCGCAGGTAGGGGGCAATCACGGCCGCAGGTAGGGGGAAACACGGCCGCAGGTAGGGGGGAAACACAGCCGCAGGTAGGGGGAAAACACGGCCGCAGGTAGGGGGGAAACACAGCCGCAGGTAGGGGGAAACACAGCCGCAGGTAGTTAAGGTAATTGTATTCTTCATTTTGTTGCCTCAAATTTATATACAAATATAAATCAGTCTTTCCAGAAAAACATGATTATTAGATTATCGCATAATTCAATGCATAATCAGCCTGTAAGTCTGAATATTTGTTAATTTTTTCAAATATGTTGCATTTTTGCCGCATAAATTGCCGATTTCTGTGTAAAATAATGGGGGGCCTGCATGATGTCATAATCCCCAGCGTGCCCTTCTAGTTTTGACACTGTGCTTCTGCTCTCAGCCAATAACAGCGAGCTGGTGGAGCAACTGGAGGGCGTGGTCTCAGTGTGGACCAATCAAATCAAGCAGGTGCTGACGGAGAGCGAGCAGATGAGGAAGGAGGCGGACGACGTGGGACCGTCAGCTGAGCTGGAGCACTGGAAGAGACGCATGGTCACCTTTAACAGGTAGACACACACACACACACACACACACACACACACACATATGTAAGATAAGATGTTAAAAGGGTCAGATTATATTCAGGTAATCTTTTGTGTGTGTGTGTGTGTGTGTTTGTGTGTGTGATTGAAATACTGTGTGTTTGTGTGTCGCTCTGTGTGTGTGTGTTTCTGTGTTTGTGTGTGATTTTGTGTCTGTGTGTGTGTTTGTGCGCCCGTGTGTGTGTGTGTGTCAGTCTGATGGAGGAGGTGAAGCGTCCTCAGGTGAAAAGGACTCTGGGAGTTCTGCAGGTCACCAAGTCCCGAACCCTACGAACCTGGAGAGATCTGGTGAGCTTCTGAAACTTCATTAAGTTCAACTGAAATTCAGTTGAACTGGGTCACATGTTTCCTGCTAACGCCACGATTGGTCGGTTGTTTTAGGATGGCAACATCACCGTGGTGACCAACGAGGCCAAGGACAACGTCAAGTATCTCTCCACTCTGGTCAAGTTCTTCGGACCGCTGGCCAAATGCACCCCGGTAATAAGAAACCTTTATGTCTTTAGAAAGTCTGGGGATTGAAACCAGCAACATGCTGCTTAGAAAGGGTCGCCATATTTTATTTTCTCCTTCTGTGTGTGTGTGTGTCTCTGTGTGTGCGTGTGTGTTTCTATGCGTGTGTGTGAGTTTGAGTGTGTGTGTGTGTGTGTGTGTGTGTCTAGTGGTCCCTAATACTGTATCTGAAGTCTCTTTATATAGACCTTAGTGGTCCCTAATACTGTATCTGAAGTCTCTTTTATATAGACCTTAGTGGTCCCTAATACTGTATCTGAAGTCTCTTTATATAGACCTTAGTGGTCCCTAATACTGTATCTGAAGTCTCTTTATATAGACCTTAGTGGTCCCTAATACTGTATCTGAAGTCTCTTTATATAGACCTTAGTGGTCCCTAATACTGTATCTGAAGTCTCTTTATATAGACCTTAGTGGTCCCCTAATACTGTATCTGAAGTCTCTTTATATAGACCTTAGTGGTCCCTAATACTGTATCTGAAGTCTCTTTATATAGACCTTAGTGGTCCCTAATACTGTATCTGAAGTCTCTTTTATATAGACCTTAGTGGTCCCTAATACTGTATCTGAAGTCTCTTTATATAGACCTTAGTGGTCCCTAATACTGTATCTGAAGTCTCTTTATATAGACCTTAGTGGTCCCTAATACTGTATCTGAAGTCTCTTTATATAGACCTTAGTGGTCCCTAATACTGTATCTGAAGTCTCTTTATATAGACCTTAGTGGTCCCTAATACTGTATCTGAAGTCTCTTTTATATAGACCTTAGTGGTCCCCTAATACTGTATCTGAAGTCTCTTTATATAGACCTTAGTGGTCCCTAATACTGTATCTGAAGTCTCTTTTATATAGACCTTAGTGGTCCCCTAATACTGTATCTGAAGTCTCTTTATATAGACCTTAGTGGTCCCTAATACTGTATCTGAAGTCTCTTTTATATAGACCTTAGTGGTCCCTAATACTGTATCTGAAGTCTCTTTATATAGACCTTAGTGGTCCCTAATACTGTATCTGAAGTCTCTTTTATATAGACCTTAGTGGCCTCTAATACTGTATTTCCTCCTTGTCTTTGCCAGACCAGCATGCTGGACCACATCCCCGGTCTGATGACCAGCATCAGGATGATCCATGCCGTCTCTCAGTACTACAACACCTCTGAGAGGATGACCTCTCTGCTGCTGAAGGTCACCAACCAGATGATCTCCACATGCAGGAACTTCCTGTTGCAGGGCGTGGCGCGCATCTGGGACCACAGCAGGTGGGTTAAACCAGACCACAGCAGGTGGGTTAAACCAGACCACAGCAGGTGGGTTAAACCAGACCACAGCAGGTGGGTTAAACCAGACCACAGCAGGTGGGTTAAACCAGACCACAGCAGGTGGGTTAAACCAGACTGATAGGTTGATGTAGGTTAACTAATTCGAACAAGACAAAATCTACACAAAGACACACAACATGACAAAGTAGATTCAAAACAATCCCATAATGACCATGTTGTGTGTCTCTGATGGTGTGTGTGTGTGTGTGTCTCTGCATCTGCGTGTGTGTCTCTGTGTGTGTGTTCATATGTGTGTGTGTGTGTCTTTACATCTCCCTGTCTGTGTGTGTGTGTGTGTGTGTGTGTGTGTGTGTGTGTGTGTGTGTGTGTGTGTGTGTGTGTGTGTGTGTGTGTGTGTGTGTGTGTGTGTGTGTGTGTGTGTGTGTGTGTGTGTGTGTGTGTGTGTGTGTGTGTGTGTATCAGGCCGGTTCTCCTGCAGCGTATCTCCTCCTGCTGTAATCTGAAGGTTGAGTTCCAGAGAAGCTTCCAGACACTCAGAGACAAACTGAGAGAGAAGCCTGAAAGCAGACAGTTCGACTTCAGGTGACACCGAGAACCCTGACCCTGACCCTGACCCTACCCAGAACCAGAATCCTTACCCTTACCCTCACCCTCATCCTAACCCTAACCCGAACCTGAACCCGAACCCTCTCACTTCCTCTCACAGTGTACCAGACTGACTCGGACCTCTTCCTCTCTTTTCTCCTCAGTGAGAACCTGATCTTCGGGAAGTTCGATGCTTTCTGCCGCCGTCTGGAGAAGATCGCCGACATGGCGTCTTCTCTGGAGAGTCTGGCTGCTCTGCAGCACCTGAAGGTGGCGCCGATATCCTCAGTTTCTCTATAGAGCCCCCTACAGGTTTCTCTTTAGAGCCCCCCTACAGGTTTCTCTATAGTTCCCCTCTACAGGTTTCTCTATAGAGCCCCTCTACAGGTTTCTCTATAGAGCCCCCCCCCCTACAGGTTTCTCTTTAGAGCCCCCCTACAGGTTTCTCTATAGTTCCCCTCTACAGATTTCTCTTTAGAGCCCCGCTACAGGTTTCTCTATAGTTCCCCGCTACAGGTTTCTCTATAGAGCCCCCCTACAGGTTTCTCTATAGAGCCTCCCCCCTACAAGTTTCTCTATAGAGCCCCCCTACAGGTTTCTCTATAGTTCCCCTCTACAGGTTTCTCTATAGAGCCCCTCTACAGGTTTCTCTATAGAGCCCCCCCCCTACAGGTTTCTCTTTAGAGCCCCCCTACAGGTTTCTCTATAGTTCCCCTCTACAGGTTTCTCTATAGAGCCCCTCTACAGGTTTCTCTATAGAGCCCCCTACAGGTTTCTCTTTAGAGCCCCCCTACAGGTTTCTCTATAGTTCCCCGCTACAGGTTTCTCTATAGAGCCCCCCTACAGGTTTCTCTATAGTTCCCCGCTACAGGTTTCTCTATAGAGCCCCCCTACAGGTTTCTCTATAGAGCCTCCCCCCTACAAGTTTCTCTATAGAGCCCCCCTACAGGTTTCTCTATAGAGCCCCCTACAGGTTTCTCTATAGAGCCCCCCTACAGGTTTCTCTATAGAGCCCCCCTACAGGTTTCTCTATAGAGCCCCCCTACAGGTTTCTCTATCGAGCCCCCTACAGGTTTCTCTATAGAGCCCCCCTACAGGTTTCTCTATAGAGCCCCCTTACAGGTTTCTCTATAGAGCCCCCCTACAGGTTTCTCTATAGAGCCCTCCAGGTTTCTCTATAGAGCCCCCCTACAGGTTTCTCTATCTAGCCCCGCTACAGGTTTCTCTATCTAGCCCCGCTACAGGTTTCTCTATCAATCCCCCCTACAGGTTTCTCTATAGAGCCCCTCCAGGTTTCTCTATAGAGCCCCCCTACAGGTTTCTCTATCGATCCCCCCTACAGGTTTCTCTATCTAGCCCCGCTACAGGTTTCTCTATCGAGCCCCCCTACAGGTTTCTCTATCGAGCCCCCTACAGGTTTCTCTATCGAGCCCCCCTACAGGTTTCTCTATCGAGCCCCCCTACAGGTTTCTCTATCTAGCCCCGCTACAGGTTTTTCTATCGAGCCCCCCTACAGGTTTCTCTATCGAGCCCCCTACAGGTTTCTCTATCGAGCCCCCCTACAGGTTTCTCTATCGAGCCCCCCTACAGGTTTCTCTATCGAGCCCCCCTACAGGTTTCTCTATCGAGCCCCCCTACAGGTTTTCTCCATTATTATTAATTCTGTATATTGATTATATTTATTGAACTGAATAAGTCTTGATTTGAACGCACCAGTCTGATATCTGACGGTGTTCCAGGTGGAGGGCGCCGACAAGATCTACGCTCGCTACCAGAACATCGTCATGGCAACCACGTCCAAGACCTACGACGTCCTGGACCACCGCACGCTGGAGGTACGGCGCCGCGTTGGATAAGACACGTTCTACATGAATATGGAATAATATAGAATATAATATAATAGAATAATATAGAATATAATATAATAGAATAATATAGAATATAATATAATAGAATAATATAGAATAATATGATGATTACGAATAATATGTCAGCACTATGTAACTTTAACCATGGTATGTGTGTGTGTGTGTGTGTGCATGCGTGCATGTGTGTGTGTGTGTGCGCGTGCGTGTGTGTGTGTGTGTGTGTGTGTGTGTGTGTGTGTGTGTGTGTCAGTTTGACAGTGACTACGCAGACTTCCAGCTCCAGGTGCAGAGCTTGTTCCAGTCTCTTGAGTCTCTGCTGGACTTCTGGTTCCATCAATCTCTCACTGTGAGTCCAACACAATAACACATCAACTACAACACAACAACAACAACAACACAACAGAACCACAACAACAACAACACAACAGAACCACAACAACACAACAACAACAACACAACAGAACCACAACAACACAACACAACCACAACCCCTGTCTCCCCCTGCAGGAGATTAGATATTTTTAAAACCTGGCAACTTTTTCTCGATTTAATATCTGAAAACTGAACTTGTGCTACCTCGTTACCTGTCTGTCCCACGTCCTGTCTGTCCCACGTCCTGTCTGTCCCATGTCCTGTCTGTCCCACGTCCTGTCTGTCGCACGTCCTGTCTGTCGCATGTCCTGTCTGTCTCATGTCCTGTCTGTCACATGTCCTGTCTGTCCCACGTCCTGTCTGTCGCACGTCCCGTCTGTCGCACGTCCCGTCTGTCCCATGTCCTGTCTGTCCCATGTCCTGTCTGTCACATGTCCTGTCTGTCCCACGTCCTGTCTGTCGCACGTCCCGTCTGTCGCACGTCCCGTCTGTCCCATGTCCTGTCTGTCCCATGTCCTGTCTGTCGCATGTCCTGTCTGTTGCACGTCCTGTCTGTCGCACGTCCTGTCTGTCCCATGTCCTGTCTGTCGCACGTCCTGTCTGTCGCATGTCCTGCCTGTCGCATGTCCTGTCTGTCCAATGTCCTGTCTGTCCCGTGTCCTGTCTGTCACATGTCCCGTCTGTCGCATGTCCTGCCTGTCGCATGTCCTGCCTGTCGCATGTCCTGTCTGTCCCGTGTCCTGTCTGTCACATGTCCCGTCTGTCGCATGTCCTGCCTGTCGCATGTCCTGCCTGTCGCATGTCCTGTCTGTCCCGTGTCCTGTCTGTCACGTGTCCTGTCTGTCCCACGTCCTGTCTGTCGCACGTCCCGTCTGTCGCACGTCCCGTCTGTCCCATGTCCTGTCTGTCCCATGTCCTGTCTGTCGCATGTCCTGTCTGTTGCACGTCCTGTCTGTCGCACGTCCTGTCTGCCGCACGTCCTGTCTGTCCCGTGTCCTGTCTGTCACATGTCCTGTCTGTCGCATGTCCTGCCTGTCGCATGTCCTGCCTGTCGCATGTCCTGTCTGTCCCATGTCCTGCCTGTCGCATGTCCTGTCTGTCCCATGTCCTGTCTGTCGCACGTCCTGTCTGTTGCATGTCCTGCCTGTCGCATGTCCTGTCTGTCCCATGTCCTGTCTGTCCCGTGTCCTGTCTGTCACATGTCCCGTCTGTCGCATGTCCTGCCTGTCGCATGTCCTGCCTGTCCCATGTCCTGTCTGTCGCACGTCCCGTCTGTCGCACGTCCCGTCTGTCCCATGTCCTGTCTGTCCCATGTCCTGTCTGTCGCACGTCCTGTCTGTCCCATGTCCTGTCTGTCGCACGTCCTGTCTGTCCCATGTCCTGTCTGTCGCATGTCCTGTCTGTCCCATGTCCTGCCTGTCCCATGTCCTGTCTGTTGCACGTCCTGTCTGTCCCATGTCCTGTCTGTCGCATGTCCTGTCTGTCCCATGTCCTGCCTGTCCCATGTCCTGTCTGTCGCACGTCCCGTCTGTCGCACGTCCTGTCTGTTGCATGTCCTGCCTGTCGCATGTCCTGTCTGTCCCATGTCCTGCCTGTCGCATGTCCTGTCTGTCCCATGTCCTGTCTGTCCCGTGTCCTGTCTGTCACAT
>JABXJD010000101.1:110000-130000 GCA_013375575.1 Percina caprodes | reverse complement strand
CTATATAAATGAGGGTTAATATGAGGTATAATTCTATATAAATGAGGGTTAATATCAGGTATAATTCTATATAAATGAGGGTTAATATTAGGTATAATTCTATATAAATGAGGGTTAATATTAGGTATAATTCTATATAAATGAGGGTTAATATCAGGTATAATTCTATATAAATGAGGGTTAATATCAGGTATAATTCTATATAAATGAGGGTTAATATTAGGTATAATTCTATATAAATGAGGGTTAATATCAGGTATAATTCTATATAAATGAGGGTTAATATCAGGTATAATTCTATATAAATGAGGGTTAATATCAGGTATAATTCTATATAAATGAGGGTTAATATCAGGTATAATTCTATATAAATGAGGGTTAATATCAGGTATAATTCTATATAAATGAGGGTTAATATCAGGTATAATTCTATATAAATGAGGGTTAATATTAGGTATAATTCTATATAAATGAGGGTTAATATCAGGTATAATTCTATATAAATGAGGGTTAATGACCATGGATTCTAGAAAGTATAAAACTAGTAAGGTGGTGGTAGTGGAGACTACAGAAAAGTCTGAAAAAGGACAATTTTTGTCCCTTTTTGACCCGGGAGGACAACACAAGGGTTAACATGCTTAAAGGAGCCCGGAACCGTTCCTATGCATGTGTTGAAGTGTGTGTGCGTGTGTGTGCGTGCGTGTGTGCGTGTGTGTGCGTGTGTGTGTGTGTGTGCGTGTGTGCGTGTGTGTGTGTGTGTGTGTGTGTGTGTGTGTGTGTGTTGCGGTGTCAGGTTGTGCAGAACCAGAACACTCTGGTGAGGATCCAGCCCAGCATGAAGGCAGACCTGCTGTCTGCAGTGCGGGACTTCCAGAGCCAGGTCCAGGTCTTCTCCACCGAGTACAACAAAAGGTATCATCAGGGACATGTCCCCGTATACAACGGGGACATGTACCCGTATGCATCGGGGACATGTATCCGTATATAACGGAGACATATACTCCGTATGCATGAGGGACATGTACCCATATGTAACAGGGACATATACTCCGTATGCAACAGGGACATGCACCCGTATGCGTCGGGGACAAGCACCCGTATACGTCGGGGACACGTACCTGTATGCATCGGGGACACGTACCCGTATACATCGGGGAAACGTACCGGTATACGTCGGGGAAACGTACCCGTATGCATCGGGGACATGTATGCGTACCCGTATGCATCGGGGACATGTATGCGTACATGTATGCATCGGGGACATGTATGCGTACATGTATGCATCGGGGACATGTATGCGTACATGTATGCATCGGGGACATGTATGCGTACCTGTATGCATCGGGGACATGTCCTCCTCCCACGGTTTCTTATATTGATATGTCTTACTGTGCTTGCAGGGGTCCGGGGGTGGAGGGCTTGGCTCCAGCTGAAGCCAGCGAGCGGCTGCAGAGTTTCCAAGCCGAGTTTGATCAGCTGTGGAGGAAATACACCACGTACTCTGGAGGAGAGGCGCTGTTCGGACTGTCTGTTAACGGTACCGCTCACTGACACTGACCCTCCTCCACAGCGCTGTGGAGGAGGGTCTGGCTAGTCCACACAGCATTCCTGGGTGGGAGGAAAACATGCTCTGTCTGTCTGTCTGTCTGTCTGCCCAGCCTGCGTCTTAATCTGGCGCTACGATCAGTCCCCGGCTGCAGAGACTCAGAGGTGCAGATGCAGAAGAACCAGAGAGACTGACACAGACTGGGCTTTTACTGGAGAGGGCTCAGGAAGGGTCTCAAAGAGACAGGGGGGGGCTTAAAGAGACAGGAAGGGTCTCAAAGAGACAGGAGGAGGCTCAAAGAGACAAGAGGGCTCTTATAGAGACAGGAGGGGGCTTAAAGAGACAGGAGGAGGCTCAAAGAGACAGGAGGGGTCTTATAGAGACAGGAGGGGGCTTAAAGAGACAGGAGGAGGCTCAAAGAGACAGGAGGGGTCTTATAGAGACAGGAGGGGGCTTAAAGAGACAGGAGGAGGCTCAAAGAGACAGGAGGGTCTTATAGAGACAGGAGGGGGCTTAAAGAGACAGGAGGAGGCTCAAAGAGACAGGAGGGGTCTTATAGAGACAGGAGGGGGCTCAAAGAGACAGGAGGGGTCTTATAGAGACAGGAGGGGGCTCAAAGAGACAGGAGGGGGCTTAAAGAGACAGGAGGGGTCTTATAGAGACAGGAGGGGGCTCAAAGAGACAGGCGCTAGTACGGAGAGTTTCAGAAAGAGAGTTGATGGATGACGTGTTGATAAGGAAGCTGCTGGACACTGTTTCCTGATTATAGAGTTATTATATCAACGATTCAGCGTCAATTTACAAGTTCTGTGACCTAACCCGAAAAATTACCACTCTGTCCATTAATACACCAAACATTGTCTACATAGGGTGTCCTGTTAGGTCACATGTTAGATACCATGTAGTCTAAAGTCTCATCCACTCATCACTAAAGTGGAAATCATTAACCCTTTATATTGGTCAACCATGGTCACTTTTTTTTAACATTAATATCTTTTTTTCCGACATTTTTGTCACTTTTTGAATGTTATGGGTGCTTTTTTTTGTGTTTTTTCTAATGTTTTTTGATATTTTTAATGTTGACATTTTCAGCTTATTTCAACGGCCCATTTTTTGTGACAAAAGAACTCAACTGAAAACGGGTCAAGGACCACAGAACCTGATTCAGACTACAAGTCATTAGATACTACAGCGTGAATACGGACATAAAACGCCAACCGCAAGAAAGAGGAAGGGGATCCGGCGGATCTAATCCCTTAAATGAATCATCGGCGATATAGACAAGTGGCCGACTGTCTTCTCTTCTTCTTCTTCTTCCTCGCTAGTCATCCCTCTCTTCCCTGCAGAGTACCCAGACCTGCAGAGGATCAAGAGGGAGCTCTCCCTGCTGTCCAAGCTCTACACTCTGTATAACGCCGTCATCGACAGTGTCGCCGGGTACTACGACATCCTGTGGGCCGACCTCAACATCGAGAGGATCAACACCGAGCTGCAGGACTTCCAGAACAGGTAGAGCACGGAGGAACATCCGGGTACAGGATATAGGACTGAACTATGCAGATAATATTTAGCTCCTGATCTTATTGCTCCGTCTCCCACTGGCTCTCCTTTGGTGTTTTTTAGGATCAGGAAGCTTCCAAAGGCGTTGAAGGAGTGGCAGGCCTTCAGAGATCTGAAGAAAACCATCGATGACTTCACTGAGACCTGCCCTCTGCTCTACATGATGGCCAACAAGGTCTGACTCGCCCATAATAACATGATGACCAACAAGGTCTGACTCGCCCATAATAACATGATGGCCAACAAGGTCTGACTCGCCCATAATAACATGATGACCAACAAGGTCTGACTCGCCCATAATAACATGATGGCCAACAAGGTCTGACTCGTCCATAATAACATGATGACCAACAAGGTCTGACTCGCCCATAATAACATGATGGCCAACAAGGTCTGACTCGTCCATAATAACATGATGACCAACAAGGTCTGACTCGCCCATAATAACATGATGGCCAACAAGGTCTGACTCGCCCATAATAACATGATGGCCAACAAGGTCTGACTCGCCCATAATAACATGATGGCCAACAAGGTCTGACTCGCCCATAATAACATGATGGCCAACAAGGTCTGACTCGCCCATAATAACATGATGGCCAACAAGGTCTGACTCGCCCATAATAACATGATGGCCAACAAGGTCTGACTCGCCCATAATAACATGATGACCAACAAGGTCTGACTCGCCCATAATAACATGATGGCCAACAAGGTCTGACTCGTCCATAATAACATGATGGCCAACAAGGTCTGACTCGTCCATAATAACATGATGACCAACAAGGTCTGACTCGTCCATAATAACATGATGACCAACAAGGTCTGACTCGTCCATAATAACATGATGGCCAACAAGGTCTGACTCGCCCATAATAACATGATGACCAACAAGGTCTGACTCGTCCATAATAACATGATGGCCAACAAGGTCTGACTCGTCCATAATAACATGATGGCCAACAAGGTCTGACTCGCCCATAATAACATGATGACCAACAAGGTCTGACTCGCCCATAATAACATGATGGCCAACAAGGTCTGACTCGCCCATAATAACATGATGGCCAACAAGGTCTGACTCGCCCATAATAACATGATGGCCAACAAGGTCTGACTCGTCCATAATAACATGATGGCCAACAAGGTCTGACTCGCCCATAATAACATGATGACCAACAAGGTCTGACTCGCCCATAATAACATGATGGCCAACAAGGTCTGACTCGCCCATAATAACATGATGGCCAACAAGGTCTGACTCGCCCATAATAACATGATGACCAACAAGGTCTGACTCGTCCATAATAACATGATGGCCAACAAGGTCTGACTCGTCCATAATAACATGATGGCCAACAAGGTCTGACTCGCCCATAATAACATGATGGCCAACAAGGTCTGACTCGTCCATAATAACATGATGGCCAACAAGGTCTGACTCGCCCATAATAACATGATGAACAACAAGGTCTGACTCGCCCATAATAACATGTTTCTGCCAAAGATGTCATAATCATTGCAAAAAAGTCTCATATATCTTAGCAGGAAGTTGAAAAATGTTGCGTTTACACACTTCGTCTTCACACAAGAGCAGCCTTTATCCCCTGTTGCTATGGGAACGTTATGAAGTGGTGTTAAATGAAAGTCTGATTTTCATCAAACAGCATAAAATTGCATAAATATTCAGCATATAGCGGTGGTTGGGTTGGCTTTGAGGTTTATGCCTCGACGCAGAGGTCCAGGGTTTGAATCCAACCTGTGATGATTTCCTGCATGTCTTCCCCTTCTCACCTAGCTGTCCTATCAAAAAAAGGCAGAAAAGCCCCAAAAAAGAATATAAGAAAAAAAAAATCCTGCATATTCCATCACATTTTTTAAGAAAACATGCCGCATAATCAAGGGTCTATGCCCACAACAATCACAAAAAAACGAGTTTGTCTGCTCTGGATGGGGAAAACTGATAATAATAATAATAATAATAATAATAATAATAATAACATCACGTGTTCCTCTGCCCGGGTCCTTCAGGCCATGCTGTCCCGACACTGGACTCGTCTCAGCGAGCTGACCGGTCACAGCTTCCACGTGGACTCGGACAGCTTCTCCCTCAGAAACATCATGGAGGCGCCGCTGCTGCAACACAAAGAAGACATAGAGGTACCGACGTAGGCCGAGCTTCACCTTCGTTGTGGAGGTTTCTGTACAGCAGGAGAGGATTTATTTGGAAGTGAGACTTTGCTGAAACAAAATAAAGAAGCTGCACAATTGAGTCAAGGTTTGGGGGGGCAGTGGTCGCAAACTCCGCGTATGGGTACTGATGCTGAGAACACCAAGGGGGTAAGCCCACCTCGACAAAGCGGAGCTCCCATGGCGCCATTTTAATGCTACCTAGCACTCACCCGCCGTTAGCATCCCATTGACTGCCATTCATTTTGGCCCAACAAAAACAACATTAAGAATACTTTTAGAAATAACCCTGAAAAGCCTGGACTAATCTCGACAAGCGGCAGGTTGAATAAACCTTGAAATTATGTTAAAGTTTAAGGGTAAGAAAATACTGCCCGTGTGTCTGAAAGAAGGCGTCTGATTGGACTGTTTCCCCGCTGGTCTCAGGATGTGTGTATCAGCGCGGTGAAGGAGCGCGACATCGAGGCCAAGCTGAAGGACGTGGTGGCCGAGTGGAGCAGCCAGACGCTCGGCTTCGCCTCCTTCAGGAGCCGAGGAGAACTGCTGCTCAGAGGAGCCGACACCGCCGAGAAGATCTCCAACATGGAGGACAGTCTGATGGTGCTGACGTCACTGCTGAGCAACAGGTGAGATGCTAACGAGAGACTTCTGTAGCGTCTGAAGTAGCCTCCGAGATGCTAACAAGAGACTTCTGTAGCGTCTGAAGTAGCCTCCGAGATGCTAACGAGAGACTTCTGTAGCGTCTGAAGTAGCCTCCGAGATGCTAACGAGAGACTTCTGTAACGTCTGAAGTAGCCTCCGAGATGCTAACGAGAGACTTCTGTAGCGTCTGAAGTAGTAGTAGATGGATGGATGGATTTACAGAGGAATGGATGGATGGAACAATGGATGCATGGATGTATGAATGAATAAATGAACGTCTATCTGGGCTCCTCTGTCTTGCAGGTACAACGCTCCGTTCAAGCCGTCCATCCAGCTGTGGGTCCAGAAACTGTCCAACACCTCTGAGATCATCGAGAAGTGGCTGTCGGTTCAGAACCTGTGGATCTACCTGGAGGCCGTGTTCGTGGGCGGAGACATCGCCAAGCAGCTGCCGCAGGTCACATGACCATCACGTCACATGTTTTTGTTTTAATAAGTCTCACGTCAGATAGAAGTTAAGGTTTCTCTTTGACTCGTGCAGGAGGCCAAACGTTTCCAGAACATCGACAAGTCGTGGCAGAGGATCATGCAGCGAGCGCACGAGCTTCCCAACGTGGTGCAGTGCTGCGTGGGAGACGAGACGCTCAGCCAGGTGCTGCCCACGGGCCTCTGAGCAACACGGCACACACATTACACTGCCAGGGCCTTTATACATGAGACTGAGGGAGTGAGGGAGTGAGTGAGAGTGAGAGAGAGAGAATGTGTGAGTGAGAGAGAGAATTGCTGGAAGTTAGAGAGAATACAGCTTTAAGGAGTCTCCCCCTGCTGGAAGTTAGAGAGAATACAGCTTTAAGGAGTCTCCCCCTGCAGGAAGTTAGAGAGAATACAGCTTTAAGGAGTCTCCCCCTGCAGGAAGTTAGAGAGAATACAGCTTTAAGGAGTCTCCCCCTGCAGGAAGTTAGAGAGAATACAGCTTTAAGGAGTCTCCCCCTGCAGGAAGTTAGAGAGAATACAGCTTTAAGGAGTCTCCCCCTACAGGAAGTTAGAGAGAATACAGCTTTAAGGAGTCTCCCCTGCAGGAAGTTAGAGAGAATACAGCTTTAAGGAGTCTCCCTGCAGGAAGTTAGAGAGAATACAGCTTTAAGGAGTCTCCCCTGCAGGAAGTTAGAGAGAATACAGCTTTAAGGAGTCTCCCTGCAGGAAGTTAGAGAGAATACAGCTTTAAGGAGTCTCCCCTACAGGAAGTTAGAGAGAATACAGCTTTAAGGAGTCTCCCCTGCAGGAAGTTAGAGAGAATACAGCTTTAAGGAGTCTCCCCTGCTGGAAGTTAGAGAGAATACAGCTTTAAGGAGTCTCCCCTGCAGGAAGTTAGAGAGAATACAGCTTTAAGGAGTCTCCCCTACAGGAAGTTAGAGAGAATACAGCTTTAAGGAGTCTCCCCTGCAGGAAGTTAGAGAGAATACAGCTTTAAGGAGTCTCCCCTGCTGGAAGTTAGAGAGAATACAGCTTTAAGGAGTCTCCCCTGCAGGAAGTTAGAGAGAATACAGCTTTAAGGAGTCTCCCTACAGGAAGTTAGAGAGAATACAGCTTTAAGGAGTCTCCCTGCAGGAAGTTAGAGAGAATACAGCTTTAAGGAGTCTCCCTGCTGGAAGTTAGAGAGAATACAGCTTTAAGGAGTCTCCCCTGCAGGAAGTTAGAGAGAATACAGCTTTAAGGAGTCTCCCCTGCAGGAAGTTAGAGAGAATACAGCTTTAAGGAGTCTCCCCTACAGGAAGTTAGAGAGAATACAGCTTTAAGGAGTCTCCCCTGCAGGAAGTTAGAGAGAATACAGCTTTAAGGAGTCTCCCCTGCTGGAAGTTAGAGAGAATACAGCTTTAAGGAGTCTCCCCCTGCAGGAAGTTAGAGAGAATACAGCTTTAAGGAGTCTCCCCCTGCTGGAAGTTAGAGAGAATACAGCTTTAAGGAGTCTCCCCCTGCAGGAAGTTAGAGAGAATACAGCTTTAAGGAGTCTCCCCCTGCAGGAAGTTAGAGAGAATACAGCTTTAAGGAGTCTCCCCCTGCTGGAAGTTAGAGAGAATACAGCTTTAAGGAGTCTCCCCCTGCTGGAAGTTAGAGAGAATACAGCTTTAAGGAGATTCACTCTTGATTCAAACCATCTTCCTCCTCCTCCTCCTCCTCCAGTTGCTCCCTCACCTCCTGGAGCAGTTGGAGTTTTGTCAGAAGTCTCTGTCCGGCTACCTGGAGAAGAAGCGCTTGGTTTTTCCTCGTTTTTTCTTTGTTTCTGACCCTGCCCTGCTGGAGATTCTGGGCCAAGCCTCTGACACGCACACTATACAGGTATATATGTATACATATATATATATATATACCCACATATGTATATATATCCCCCTGCTCTCCTTGCTCCCTATCCGTCTCTGTCCTTTGCATCCTTTACTGTGTTCTTGTTGTTTGTCTTTATTTCCAAACTGTCTCTGTCTCTCAGGCTCATCTGCTCAGTCTGTTTGACAACGTTAACCGAGTTGTTTTCAACGAGAAAGTCTACGACCAGATCGTCAGTTTTCAGTCTCAGGAAGGAGAAACTGTGGAGCTGAGCCAACCTCTCCTGGCACAGGTACGCACGCATCGCACCCACGCACACACACATTGCATGCACGCATTGCACGTATTACACATTGCACAAATTGCACACATCGCACACATTACATGCATGTGTGTGATGTGACGGATTGCATGCATCGCACACATCACACACATTGCACACATTACACGCATTACACGCATTACACACATTGCATCACACCCATCGCACACACACAAACCGCATGGGCCGACCCCTAACAGCACGTCTGTTGCAGGGGAACGTGGAGGTGTGGCTGTGCGAGCTGCTAGCGGGCGTGAGGCAGACGCTCCACGCCATCATCCGTCAGGCCCACCTGGCCGCCAGCGACCCCGCGCTGAAGCTGCTGGACTTCCAGGCCGCGTTCCCAGCTCAGGTCGGGCTGCTGGGCATCCAGATGATCTGGACCCGAGACGCAGAGGAGGCCCTCGTCCTCAGCAAGTCTGACAAGAAGGTGCTTTTATTTTGAAAAACAGGAGCAGACATCATGATCTCAGCTCTGTGTTTAATGACGTCATCGTCTCAGCTGGACCTGTAGCTGTTATATCGTTGCTAGGTTACTTTATAATATAACATCAGATGTTTAGTGTGCAGAAATCTTAATGTAACTAGTAACTAAAGTAACTAGTAACACTTCTGGATCCTCTCCCCTTTACTGTCTTTTATCTGATTGGCTGACAGATCATGCAGGCGACCAATCAGAAGTTCTTGGACATCCTCAACGAGCTGATCGACATGACGACCAGGGAGCTGAGCAGAATCGAGAGGACCAAGTATGAGACGCTCATCACCATCCACGTCCACCAGAGGGACATCTTCGACGAGCTGGTGGGTTCCACTAAGGGACGAAGAATAATCCATATGGATCGATACGAATATTTGGTTATTTAAAAATCAGATATGCCGATATATCGGCCGATATATATTTTAAAAATCCAGAAACGCGTAACAAAACAGATTTGCCCAACATTAGTTATTTGAAGTTATTTATGAGTTCTCACTGTAATAATATGATAATAATTTGTTTTATTGTCACAACAGAACATCAAAATATATTGAAGTTCTGATTAATAAAATGTAGAAAAATACAAACTTAAGATTAGAGAGCGTCCTCTGGTGGACAGACTATGTAACACCATCACTAACAGGGACGTTGTAGAGCGTCCTCTGGTGGACAGACTATGCAACACCATCACTAACAGGGACGTTGTAGAGCGTCCTCTGGTGGACAGACTATGCAACGCCATCACTAACAGGGACGTTGTAGAGCGTCCTCTGGTGGACAGACTATGCAACGCCATCACTAACAGGGACGTTGTAGAGCGTCCTCTGGTGGACAGACTATGCAACGCCATCACTAACAGGGACGTTGTAGAGCGTCCTCTGGTGGACAGACTATGTAACACCATCACTAACGGGGACGTTGTAGAGCGTCCTCTGGTGGACAGACTATGCAACGCCATCACTAACAGGGACGTTGTAGAGCGTCCTCTGGTGGACAGACTATGCAACGCAATCACTAACAGGGACGTTGTAGAGCGTCCTCTGGTGGACAGACTATGCAACACCATCACTAACAGGGACGTTGTAGAGCGTCCTCTGGTGGACAGACTATGCAACGCCATCACTAACAGGGACGTTGTAGAGCGTCCTCTGGTGGACAGACTATGCAACGCCATCACCAACAGGGACGTTGTAGAGCGTCCTCTGGTGGACAGACTATGCAACGCCATCACTAACAGGGACGTTGTAGAGCGTCCTCTGGTGGACAGACTATGCAACACCGTCACTAACAGGGACGTTGTAGAGCGTCCTCTGGTGGACAGATTATGCAACACATCACTAACAGGGACGTTTTAGAGCGTCCTCTGGTGGACAGACTATGCAACGCCATCACCAACAGGGACGTTGTAGAGCGTCCTCTGGTGGACAGACTATGCAACGCCATCACTAACAGGGACGTTGTAGAGCGTCCTCTGGTGGACAGACTATGCAACACCGTCACTAACAGGGACGTTGTAGAGCGTCCTCTGGTGGACAGACTATGCAACGCCATCACTAACAGGGACGTTGTAGAGCGTCCTCTGGTGGACAGACTATGCAACACCATCACTAACAGGGACGTTGTAGAGCGTCCTCTGGTGGACAGACTATGCAACGCCATCACTAACAGGGACGTTGTAGAGCGTCCTCTGGCGGACAGACTATGCAACGCCATCACCAACAGGGACGTTGTAGAGCGTCCTCTGGTGGACAGACTATGCAACGCCATCACTAACAGGGACGTTGTAGAGCGTCCTCTGGTGGACAGACTATGCAACGCCATCACTAACAGGACGTTGTAGAGCGTCCTCTGGTGGACAGACTATGCAACACCGTCACTAACAGGGACGTTGTAGAGCGTCCTCTGGTGGACAGACTATGCAACGCCATCACTAACGGGGACGTTGTAGAGCGTCCTCTGGTGGACAGACTATGCAACACCATCACTAACAGGGACGTTGTAGAGCGTCCTCTGGTGGACAGACTACGCAACGCCATCACTAACAGGGACGTTGTAGAGCGTCCTCTGGTGGACAGACTATGCAACGCCATCACTAACAGGGACGTTGTAGAGCGTCCTCTGGTGGACAGACTATGCAACGCCATCACTAACCAAAAGTTTTCATGTTGTTGTGTTGTATGTTGTGTTGTGTGTTGTGTTGTATGTTGTGTTGTGTGTTGTGTTGTATGTTGTGTTGTGTTGTGTGTTGTGTGTTTCCAGGTGTGTCTGAACGTGCGCTCTGCGTCCGACTTCGAGTGGCAGAAACAGTCTCGCTTTTACTTCCTGGAGGAGACGGACAGGTGTGTCATCCAGATCACAGACGTGGAGTTCAGCTACTGCAACGAATACCTGGGCTGTACAGACAGACTGGTCATCACCCCGCTGACAGACAGGTACATACACACAGACACACACGCACGCACGCACACACACACACACACACACACACACACACACACACACAATACAGCTTTAAGGAGTCTCCCCCTGCAGGAAGTTAGAGAGAATACAGCTTTAAGGAGTCTCCCCCTGCAGGAAGTTAGAGAGAATACAGCTTTAAGGAGTCTCCCCCTGCAGGAAGTTAGAGAGAATGCAGCTTTAAGGAGTCTCCCCCTGCAGGAAGTTAGAGAGAATACAGCTTTAAGGAGTCTCCCCCTGCTGGAAGTTAGAGAGAATACAGCTTTAAGGAGTCTCCCCCTGCAGGAAGTTAGAGAGAATACAGCTTTAAGGAGTCTCCCCTGCAGGAAGTTAGAGAGAATACAGCTTTAAGGAGTCCCCTGCAGGAAGTTAGAGAGAATGCAGCTTTAAGGAGTCTCCCCTGCAGGAAGTTAGAGAGAATACAGCTTTAAGGAGTCTCCCCTGCTGGAAGTTAGAGAGAATACAGCTTTAAGGAGTCTCCCCTGCAGGAAGTTAGAGAGAATACAGCTTTAAGGAGTCTCCCTGCTGGAAGTTAGAGAGAATACAGCTTTAAGGAGTCTCCCTGCAGGAAGTTAGAGAGAATACAGCTTTAAGGAGTCTCCCTACAGGAAGTTAGAGAGAATACAGCTTTAAGGAGTCTCCCCTACAGGAAGTTAGAGAGAATACAGCTTTAAGGAGTCTCCCCTGCTGGAAGTTAGAGAGAATACAGCTTTAAGGAGTCTCCCTGCAGGAAGTTAGAGAGAATACAGCTTTAAGGAGTCTCCCCTACAGGAAGTTAGAGAGAATACAGCTTTAAGGAGTCTCCCCTACAGGAAGTTAGAGAGAATACAGCTTTAAGGAGTCTCCCCTGCTGGAAGTTAGAGAGAATACAGCTTTAAGGAGTCTCCCTACAGGAAGTTAGAGAGAATACAGCTTTAAGGAGTCTCCCCTGCAGGAAGTTAGAGAGAATACAGCTTTAAGGAGTCTCCCTGCAGGAAGTTAGAGAGAATACAGCTTTAAGGAGTCTCCTCTGCAGGAAGTTAGAGAGAATACAGCTTTAAGGAGTCTCCCCTGCAGGAAGTTAGAGAGAATACAGCTTTAAGGAGTCTCCCCTGCAGGAAGTTAGAGAGAATACAGCTTTAAGGAGTCTCCCCCTGCAGGAAGTTAGAGAGAATACAGCTTTAAGGAGTCTCCCCCTGCAGGAAGTTAGAGAGAATACAGCTTTAAGGAGTCTCCCCCTACAGGAAGTTAGAGAGAATACAGCTTTAAGGAGTCTCCCCCTGCTGGAAGTTAGAGAGAATACAGCTTTAAGGAGTCTTTTATGCTTTAAGTACATTTCCAAGCCTGTACTTTGTTGCTTTAACTTGAGTAAAGAAGTTAAATCAGTACTTCTACTCATACCAGAGTATTTTTAACACAAGTATGTGTTCTTCTACTTGAGTACGGGAAGTGAGTACTTTTCTCATCTTGTAATTTGATACGTCCAGTACACATGGCACTTCATCAAGTTATTATTGCACCTCGTCCTTTATCATTGTGTTTGTTATCTTCTTATTTCAGATATTGTTATGGATCTGTAAGCCTTAGTGTGCTCCCTGTGTCATTGCTGACTGGCAGTATGAGTGTGTCTAAGTGTGGAAACGTTGGAATAAATGACGCTGTATCTGTATCTCCTGTGAACACCTGTGCAGGTGTTACATAACGCTGTCTCAGGCTCTGGGGATGAGCATGGGGGGGGCTCCGGCCGGTCCCGCAGGAACAGGTAACGGGACGGTCTCCAGGGAAATATTCTTACATTGACTTTGTTGCATCTTGCTCTAATTCTGTGTGTGTTTGTGTGTGTGTGTGTGTGTGTGTGTGTGTGTGTGTGTGTGTTGTGTGTGTGTGCAGGTAAGACCGAGACCACTAAAGACATGGGTCGCTGTCTGGGGAAATATGTGGTGGTTTTCAACTGTTCGGACCAGATGGACTACAGAGGCCTCGGACGCATCTACAAAGGTGTGTGTGTGTTGTCTAGAGCTCTCTAGATGCAGGTCTGGTATCAGGTTTTTGTGTGTCCCTGCAGGTCTGGCATCAGGTTGGTGTGTCCCTGCAGGTCTGGCATCAGGGTTTTTTGTGTCCCTGCAGGTCTGGCATCAGGTTTTTGTGTGTCCTTGTAGGTCTTGTTGTTCAGGTTTTTGTGTGTCCCTGCAGGTCTGGTTGTTCATCAGGTTTTTGTGTGTCTCTGCAGGTCTGGCCCAGTCTGGATCCTGGGGCTGCTTTGACGAGTTCAACCGCATCGAGCTGCCGGTTCTGTCCGTCGCCGCCCAGCAGATCTACATCGTTCTGCAGTGTAAGAAGAACAAGAAGAAACAGTTCGTCTTCACCGACGGAGACGTGGTCGACATGGACCCTGAGTTTGGCATCTTCCTCACCATGGTAACGGAGCTCTGAGGCTGGGGGGGGTGTGAGGGGGGCGTTAATGCTGTTATTAATTCACAGAATAATTACAGAAGGCGTTGGTGAGTGTCACTTATCTACTGACAGGGCCCTAAAGATCTAAGAGCATGGTGTGAAGCAGAGAGCAGGGGGAATGAGAGGGGGAATCACCAGAGCATAGGGAATGAGAGGGGGAAACACCAGTGCAGGGGTAATGATAGGGGGAAACACCAGAGCAGGGGGAATGAGAAGGGAAAATGCCAGAGCAGGGGGAATGAGAGGGGGGAACACCAGAGCAGGGGGAATGAGAGGGGGGAACACCAGAGCAGGGGGAATGAGAGGGGGAAATGTCAGAGCAGCGGGAATGAGAGGGGGAAATGTTAGAGCAGGGGAATGAGGGGGGAAACGCCAGAGCAGGGGGAATGACAGAAAGGTAGCAGTATGAACCAGGTCTAAGACGTCACCGGTACCCTCTCCGCCCCCCCCAGAATCCCGGGTATGCCGGGCGCCAGGAGCTGCCTGAGAACCTAAAGATTCAGTTCCGCACGGTGGCCATGATGGTCCCGGACCGCGCCATCATCATGAGGGTCAAACTCGCCAGCGCAGGTTTCCGTGACAACCAGGTCCTCAGCAGGAAGTTCTACACCCTCTACAAACTGTGTGAGGAGCAGCTCTCCAAACAGGTCAGAACAACGGGGGGGGGGTCTGTGTGTGTGTGTGTGTGTGGATGTGCGTGTGTGTGTGTTTGTGTGTGGATGTGCGTGTGTGGGTGGGTGTGTGTGCATGTGTGCATGTATGTGTGTGTGTGTGTGTGTGTGCGCGTGTGTGTGTGCGTGTGTGTGTGGGTGGGTGTGTGCGCATGTGTGTGTGCATGTGTGCCTGTGTGTGTGTGTGTGTGTGTGTGTGTGTGTGTTTCAGGCCTGTGTGTAGTGATTTCTCACAACAACAGAGTGTACATTGTAATTTAATCAATAACCAGTATAATAATTAATTATTATATTATATTAATTATATTATAATTATTATAACATCGTTACGTCTTTATGATGTATTTCCCGTTTCTGTCTTCCGATGAGACGTTGTCCCAGTCGTGGTTGTCTTTCCGTCCCAGGTCCACTATGACTTTGGCCTGAGGAACATTCTGTCCGTCCTGAGGACGCTCGGCGCTGTGAAGAGATCCAACCCGTCAGAACCGGAGAAGACCGTCGTCATGAGAGTCCTGAGAGACATGAACCTCTCCAAGCTGGTGAGAGAGGGAGTGTGTGTGTGTGTGTGTGTGTGTGTGTGTGTGTGTGCGCTCCTGTGTGTGTGTGTGTGTGTGTAGGAGAGTTGATTTTGTCTTCACGTGGCGTCTCTCCGTGTCTCTGCAGGTTGATGAAGATGAGCCTCTGTTCATGAGTCTGATCAATGATCTGTTTCCTGGTATTGGTAAGTTTCTATCTATTTATACACACGGAAACACGCGGAAACACACTGAAACACACGGAAACACACGGAAACACACTGAAACACACGGAAACACACGGAAACACACGGAAACACACGGAAACACACGGAAACACACTGAAACACACTGAAACACACAGAAACACGCTGAAACACACGGAAACACACGGAAACACACTGAAACACACTGAAACACACTGAAACACACAGAAACACGCTGAAACACACGGAAACACACTGGAGCACGCTGAAACACACGGAAACAGACTGAAACACACGGAAACACACGGAAACACGCTGAAACACACAGAAACACACACACTGAAACACACGGAAACACACACACTGAAACACACGGAAACACACTGGAATACACGGAAACACACGGAAACACACGGAAACACACGGAAACACACGTAAACACGCTGAAACACACAGAAACGCACAGAAACACACTGAAACACACAGAAACACGCTGAAACACACGGAAACACACTGGAGCACGCTGAAACACACGGAAACACACACACTGAAACACACGGAAACACACGGAAACACACGGAAACACGCTGAAACACACTGAAACACACGGAAACACACACACTGAAACACACGGAAACACACGGAAACACGCTGAAACACACGGAAACACACAGAAACACACTGAAACACACTGGAACACACGGAAACACACGGAAACACACGGAAACACACAGAAACACACTGAAACACACAGAAACACGCTGAAACACACGGAAACACACGGAAACACACTGGAGCACGCTGAAACACACGGAAACACACACACTGAAACACACGGAAACACACTGGAATACACGGAAACACACGGAAACACACGGAAACACACGGAAAGACACGGAAACACACTGAAACACACGGAAACACACGGAAACACGCTGAAACACACGGAAACACACAGAAACACACTGAAACACACAGAAACACGCTGAAACACACGGAAACACACTGGAGCACGCTGAAACACACGGAAACAGACTGAAACACACGGAAACACACGGAAACACGCTGAAACACACGGAAACACACAGAAACACACTGAAACACACAGAAACACGCTGAAACACACGGAAACACACTGGAGCACGCTGAAACACACGGAAACAGACTGAAACACACGGAAACACGCTGAAACACACGGAAACACACGGAAACACACGGAAACACACACACTGAAACACACGGAAACACACACACTGAAACACACGGAAACACACGGAAACACACGGAAACACGCTGAAACACACGGAAACACACAGAAACACACTGAAACACACTGGAACATGCGGAAAGTCACTGAAACACGCGAAAACACGCAAATACACACTGAAACACGCGGAAACACGCAGAAACACACGGAAACACACGGAAACACGCGGAAAGACGCTGAAACACACGGAAACATGCGGAAACACACTGAAACACACGGAAACACACACTAAAACACGCGGAGCGTCCTCTGGTGGCCAGACTATGCAACGCCAACATGGTTGACTGTGTGTTACCATCGGCCATTATAAATGCCCATACCGATAGATCGGGAAATGCCGAATATCGGCCGATCTGGGGTCTCCTTTGATCTATGGCTGTCATTTGTTTACATTCAGGTCTACGGCAGGTCTTCATATGAATGTGTTTTAGAGATTTGTTCCCATCTCCTTCTGTAGTTCTGGATAAAGCCGGATATCCAGACTTGGAGTCGTCCATCTTCAGTCAGACTGAGCAGGCCGGTCTGATCCCTCACCCCCCCTGGATCCTCAAACTGGTTCAGCTCTATGAGACGCAGAGAGTCCGACACGGTACCATCACACACACCCAAACCAGACATCCTGAGGATTTGTCTTTTCCTAAAAGCTAAAGATGCTTCCTAAAAAGCTAAAGATGGTGCTATAGAAAAGGTCTTAAAGACCTCAAAAAACACCATATATTTGTCTTATTTCACATTGCTGCAGCTCCTCTTTTTACCCTCTGTGTTGAGCTCTCCGTTTTAGCTACAGAGTGAGGCATCCCACTTCTTCACCATCTTTGTTGGGAATTGCACACCTAGGTAAGGACTACTAGCCAGTCAGAAACAGAGTATGAGGGGTACTACATCAGAGCTGTTTGGAGCAGTTGGTGAACAGTGTTTTCTGGCTTTTTTCACTTTGTAAACCAATAACATGCACCAAAATATATATAACACAGGAAAGGAAACGGAAAACCCAAACAGCGTAATATGAGAACTCACTTTACGTACATATTGTCTCAGGAGACCAGGAAGCTCAGCCGTTTCCTATAAAAAGACATTTTTGTGTGTGCAGGCATGATGACGTTGGGTCCCAGCGGCGCGGGAAGACGGCCTGCATCCACACGCTGATGAAGGCCATGTCGAGTGCGGCTCCCCACCGCGAGATGAGGATGAACCCTAAAGCCATCACGGCCTCGCAGATGTTCGGCGCGCTGGACGTCACCACCAACGACTGGACCGACGGCATCTTCTCCACTCTGTGGAGGAAGACTCTCAAAGCCAAGAAGGTTGGATGGAGATCATTATTATAATGAGTGAACCCATGTAGGGACTAGGGCTCAACCATTCATAAAACTGGACTAGATTTATTCTGTGTGTGTGTGTGTGTGTGTGTGTGTGTGTGTGTGTGTGTGCGGCGTGTGTGTGTGTGTGTGTGTGTGTGTGTCAGGGGGAATACATCTGGATCGTGCTGGACGGTCCAGTAGACGCCATCTGGATCGAGAACCTGAACTCGGTCCTGGACGACAACAAAACTCTAACGCTGGCGAACGGAGACCGGATCCCCATGGCGCCCTGCTGCAAGGTGACAACACAACACAACACCTGCTGCAAGGTGACAACACAACACAACACCTGCTGCAAGGTGACAACACAACACAACACCTGCTGCAAGGTGACAACACAACACCTGCTGCAAGGTGACAACACAACACCTGCTGCAAGGTGACAACACAACACAACACCTGCTGCAAGGTGACAACACAACACCTGCTGCAAGGTGACAACACAACACAACACCTGCTGCAAGGTCACAACACAACACAACACCTGCTGCAAGGTGACAACACAACACAACACAATACCTGCTGTAAGGTGACAATACAACACAACACCTGCTGCAAGGTGACAACACAACACCTGCTGCAAGGTGACAACACAACACAACACCTGCTGCAAGGTGACAACACAACACAACACCTGCTGCAAGGTGACAACACAACACCTGCTGCAAGGTGACAACACAACACCTGCTGCAAGGTGACAACACAACACAACACCTGCTGCAAGGTGACAACACAACACCTGCTGCAAGGTGACAACACAACACAACACAACACCTGCTGCAAGGTCACAACACAACACAACACCTGCTGCAAGGTGACAACACAACACAATACCTGCTGCAAGGTGACAATACAACACAACACCTGCTGCAAGGTGACAACACAACACCTGCTGCAAGGTGACAACACAACACAACACCTGCTGCAAGGTGACAACACAACACAACACAACACCTGCTGCAAGGTGACAACACAACACCTGCTGCAAGGTGACAATACAACACAACACCTGCTGCAAGGTGACAACACAACACCTGCTGCAAGGTGACAACACAACACAACACCTGCTGCAAGGTGACAACACAACACAACACAACACCTGCTGCAAGGTGACAACACAACACCTGCTGCAAGGTGACAACACAACACCTGCTGCAAGGTGACAACACAACACAACACCTGCTGCAAGGTGACAACACAACACCTGCTGCAAGGTGACAACACAACACAACACCTGCTGCAAGGTCACAACACAACACCTGCTGCAAGGTGACAACACAACACAACACAATACCTGCTGCAAGGTGACAATACAACACAACACCTGCTGCAAGGTGACAACACAACACCTGCTGCAAGGTGACAACAACCACACAACACCTGCTACAAGGTGACAACACAACACCTGCTGCCAGGTGACAACACAACACAACACCTGCTGCAAGGTGACAACACAACACAACACCTGCTGCAAGGTCACAACACAACACAATACCTGCTGCAAGGTGACAACACAACACAACACCTGCTGCAAGGTGACAACACAACACAACACCTGCTGCAAGGTGACAACACAACACCTGCTGCAAGGTCACAACACAACACAATACCTGCTGCAAGGTGACAACACAACACAACACCTGCTGCAAGGTGACAACACAACACCTGCTACAAGGTGACAACAACCACACAACACCTGCTACAAGGTGACAACACAACACCTGCTGCCAGGTGACAACAACCACACAACACCTGCTGCAAGGTGACAACACAACACAACACCTGCTGCAAGGTGACAACACAACACCTGCTGCAAGGTGACAACACAACACAACACCTGCTGCAAGGTCACAACACAACACATGCTGCAAGGTCACAACACAACACAACACCTGCTGCAAGGTCACAACACAACACCTGCTGCAAGGTGACAACACAACACCTGCTGCAAGGTGACAACACAACACATATATAGTTGTGTGCGTATCCACCTCTATGTACTTCCTGCAGATTGTTTTCGAGCCGCA
>JABXJD010000101.1:95000-105000 GCA_013375575.1 Percina caprodes | reverse complement strand
CTTTCACATGTAAATCAGTAAAATATGTGTTTATTTCAACCAACACTTGACTTGTGATGGTTGGAAAAGTGGATAGACGACTCAAAACGGCTTTTCATAGTTTAATTTGGTTTCTGTTGACTTTGAATGAAGTGTGTTTTACGATGCTAAAATGGCTGCTTATTTACATGGAGTCTGGTGCGTACTGATACATTTGCCTAAAATTCTAGATAAGCACTTTTTGAATCAAATATACAAAGTGCTTTGCAAAAAAAAAAACAGAATAATCTGTGTTTATGTCATGAATAACGCCTCCACCTGGGTAACCAATCACATCACTCAGTCTGGTTTCTTCCCGCCTCCGTGTCCTTCAGATAACCAATGAGATTGTGCGCCAGCTGATGGAGCAGGGAGGTTTCTACAGTCTGGATCGGCCCGGAGAATTCATCACTGTGGTGGACGTGCAGGTAACTCAAGGTCTCTTTCAGCTTCAAATCATCCGTATGTACAGTATATACATATATACATATATACATAGATACTGTATATACGGAGGTTGGGTTCAGGAGAAGAAGAACGGGGAAAGGACACGTCACACGCTGGAGACGGTGATCGTCCCGGTTTTTATGTAAAAATATGAAATGTAAGTAGTGCAGAAGAAGAAGAGAAAAAGAGGTTAAATATTAAATAATAAATATTGCACAGTAATGAAATTAAATGGTTAAATATTAAATAATAAATAAATATTGCATTGTAGTGAAATTAAATGGTTAAATATTAAATAATAAATAATAAATATTACATTGTAGTGAAATTAAATGGTTAAATAATAAATAATAAATATTGCATTGAAGTGAAATTAAATGGTTAAATATTAGATAATAAATAATAAATATTACATTGTAGTGAAATTAAATGGTTGAATATTAAATAAATAATAAATATTGCATTGTAGTGAAATTAAATGGTTAAATATTAAATAATAAATATTGCATTGTAGTGAAATTAAATGGTTAAATATTAAATAATAAATATTGCATTGTAGTGAAATTAAATGGTTAAATATTAAATAATAAATATTTCACTGTAATGAAATTAAATGGTTGAATATTAAATAATAAATAATAAATATTGCATTGTAGTGAAATTAAATGGTTAAATATTAAATAATAAATATTGCATTGTAGTGAAATTAAATGGTTAAATATTAAATAATAAATATTGCATTGTAGTGAAATTAAATGGTTAAATATTAAATAATAAATATTGCATTGTAGTGAAATTAAATGGTTAAATATTAAATAATAAATGGTTGAATATGAAATAATAAATATTGCATTGTAGTGAAAATAAATGGTTAAATATTAAATAATAAATAATAAATATTACATTGTAGTGAAATTAAATGGTTAAATAATAAATAATAAATGGTTGAATATGAAATAATAAATATTGCATTGTAGTGAAAATAAATGGTTAAATATTAAATAATAAATAATAAATATTACATTGTAGTGAAATTAAATGGTTAAATAATAAATAATAAATATTGCATTGAAGTGAAATTAAATGGTTAAATATTAGATAATAAATAATAAATATTACATTGTAGTGAAATTAAATGGTTGAATATTAAATAAATAATAAATATTGCATTGTAGTGAAATTAAATGGTTAAATATTAAATAATAAATATTGCATTGTAGTGAAATTAAATGGTTAAATATTAAATAATAAATATTTCACTGTAATGAAATTAAATGGTTGAATATTAAATAATAAATAATAAATATTGCATTGTAGTGAAATTAAATGGTTAAATATTAAATAATAAATATTGCATTGTAGTGAAATTAAATGGTTAAATATTAAATAATAAATATTGCATTGTAGTGAAATTAAATGGTTGAATATGAAATAATAAATATTGCATTGTAGTGAAATTAAATGGTTAAATATTAGATAATAAATAATAAATATTACATTGTAGTGAAATTAAATGGTTAAATATTAAATAATAAATATTGCATTGTAGTGAAATTAAATGGTTGAATATGAAATAATAAATATTGCATTGTAGTGAAATTAAATGGTTAAATATTAAATAATAAATATTGCATTGTAGTGAAATTAAATGGTTGAATATGAAATAATAAATATTGCATTGTAGTGAAATTAAATGGTTAAATATTAAATAATAAATGGTTGAATATGAAATAATAAATATTGCATTGTAGTGAAAATAAATGGTTAAATATTAAATAATAAATATTGCATTGTAGTGAAATTAAATGGTTAAATACTAAATAACAAATAATAAATATTGCATTGTAATGAAATTAAATTAAATGGTTAAATATATAAAATATGGCACTGTAATGACTTTGCACAGATTTCCAGTGTTTTCCAGGCATTATAAGACGTTTTCTGTGTGCTGCCCGTTGAACAGCTGGTGGCGGCCATGATCCACCCGGGCGGCGGGCGGAACGACGTCCCTCAGCGTCTGAAGAGGCAGTTCTCCATCTTTAACTGCACGCTGCCCTCCAACTCCTCCATCGATAAGATCTTCGGCACCGTGGCGGCGGGATACTTCTGCCCAGAGAGAGGCTTCAGCGCCGGGGTCTGCCAGCTCGCCGCCGCCCTCGTTCCCACCACCCGGCGGGTGTGGCAGGCCGTGAAGGCAAAGGTAAAAAAAAATAATATTTTTTAAAAAATAACAAAAATAATAAAATAAAATATATTAAAACATGTAAAAATAAAAAATTAAATATATAAAAAACAAAAGTAAAAAAATAAATAATAAAATATATTAAAAAATATATATATTATAAAAATAATGAAATAAAATATATTTAAAAAATAAAAACAAAAATAAAAAAATTAAATACATTTAAAAATAAAAATAAAATATTAAAAATAAAAGTTAAAAATAAATAATAAATTATATCAAAAATTATAAAAATAATAAAATAAAAATATATTTAAAAAATAAAATAAAAAATAAATAAATGTGTATTCAAAAATAAAAGTAAAAAATTAATTAAATATATTAAAAAATGAAAAATAAAAACAAAAAAGTAAATTTATTAAAAAAATAAAAGTAAAAAAAAATGTATTAAAAAAATAAAAGTAAAAAAATAAATAATAAAACATATAAAAAAATTAAAAATGATAAAAATAATAAAATAAAAATAAAATAAATAAAATGTATAAAAATACAAACTTAAGATATAAAACTTAAAGTCATGTCATAGTCTGAGTGTTGTGGTCTGTCCGGCTGTTACATGCAGACAGATATTGGTCAGACTTGAGATCTAATGAAGGCGTCTCTCCTCCTCAGATGCTACCGTCTCCGGCTAAGTTTCACTACATCTTCAACTTGAGGGATCTCAGCCGCATCTGGCAGGTAGAAAACACAGCAGCGTGTTGTTTTTTATTCTTCACTGTTTTTATTGGTAACTTTGGTATTTTTTATTTATTTTTGCCCTGGACCCTTTTTCCCCAAAGTGTTTGTGTCTAAGTTACATTATGGAAAGGATCCCTGCAGAGAGAGACTTTTACTTAAAGAGTAAAATCCTTTTAGTTTAACATGAAACAGCTCCGACATCACCATCACCAAACCCACCAGACTCCATGTAAATAATCACTACTTTTAGCATGTATAGAGCAGCATATCTCCACCAGACTCCATGTTAATAATCACTACTTTTAGCGTGTATAGAGCAGCATATCTCCACCAGACTCCATGTAAATAATCACTACTTTTAGCGTGTATAGAGCAGCATATCTCCACCAGATTCCATGTAAATAATCACTACTTTTAGCGTGTATAGAGCAGCATATCTCCACCAGACTCCATGTAAATAATCACTACTTTTAGCGTGTATAGAGCAGCATATCTCCACCAGACTCCATGTAAATAATCACTACTTTTAGCGTGTATAGAGCAGCATATCTCCACCAGACTCCATGTAAATATACTCTATACACGCTAAAAGTAGTGATTATTTACATGGAGTCTGGTGGGTTTGGCGATGATAATAAGAAGTGTTTCATGTAAAAATTTCAAAGGAAACATTGTTAAACAGTGTAATTAATTGTTAGTGTGTGTAAGTGATTAGTTTTAGGAACGTGTGTTGTGTTTCAGGGCATCCTGACGGTGAAGGCGGAGGCGTGTCCGAGCGCCGAGGTCCTCGCTGCTCTCTTCCATCATGAATGTTGCCGAGTGATCGCCGACCGATTCATCGACGGCAGCGACCGTCAAACCTTCAACGCCATCATGGAGAAGGTCTGTTGTCTAACCCTCATGTTGTCTTTATGTTGTCTTTATGTTGTCCTCATGTTGTCTTTATGTTGTCCTCATGTTGTCTTTATGTTGTCCTCATGTTGTCCTCATGTTGTCTTCATGTTGTCCTCATGTTGTCCTCATGTTGTCTTTATGTTGTCCTCATGTTGCCCTCATGTTGTCTTCATGTTGTCCTCATGTTGTCCTCATGTTGTCTTTATGTTGTCCTCATGTTGTCTTTATGTTGTCCTCATGTTGTCTTTATGTTGTCTTTATGTTGTCCTCATGTTGCCTTCATGTTGTCCTCATGTTGCCCTCATGTTGTCCTCATTTTGTCTTCATGTTGTCCTCATGTTGCCCTCATGTTGTCTTCATGTTATCTTCATGTTGTCTTCATGTTGTCCTCATGTTGTCCTCATGTTGTCTTCATGTTATCTTCATGTTGTCTTCATGTTGCCCTCATGTTGCCCTCATGTTGTCCTCATGTTGTCTTCATGTTGTCTTCAGGTTGTCCTCATGTTGTCTTCATGTTGTCCTCATGTTGTCCTCATGTTGTCCTCATGTTGCCCTCATGTTGTCCTCATTTTGTCTTCATGTTGTCCTCATGTTGTCCTCATGTTGTCCTCATGTTGTCTACGTGTTGTCCTCTGTTGCCCTCATGTTGTACTCATGTTGTCTTCGTGTTGTCCTCATGTTGCCCTCGTGTTGTCCTCATGTTGTCCTCATGTTGTCCCTATGTTGTCCTCATGTTGTCTTCATGTTGTCTTCATGTTGTCCCCATGTTGTCCCCATGTTGTCCTCATGTTGCCCTCATGTTGTGCCCAAGGTGTCTCTGGTATTTCTTGCTTCCATTGAGCCGTCCTCTCTGTCCTCAGATCACAGTGGAGGATCATGGGAGCGCTCTGACTGAGCATGCTCAGTGGGACAGCTTCTTCGTGGACTTCCTGCGTGACGCTCCCGAGGCGACGGGGGACGAACCCGAAGACACCGAGCTGGAAGCTCCCAAGGTTTCATCCATTATGTCCTAACCTAACGCAGGTGTTCTGTGTCCGGACCAGCCAGACCTCATCCAGGTGTTGGTCTGGGAGCTCCCCATTGGCTGGGCTCAATCCGAGGGGCGGGACAAACGGCTGTCTTTCAATTTCTCTGCACGCCTTCAACCAATCAGAGCAACGCTGGTAGATAGATTCAACTCTGACCTCCAGCTTTCCTCTTTGGGGTTTTACCTTTCAGAATAAAAGCCCAACTTAAATTATTATTATTATTATTATTATTATTATTATTTAGAAGAAATCTACAGAAACAAACAGACAACAGTGTATTAAAATAAATGTTTTATTTTCATTAGTCTGAAAGAAGACGTGTTATGGAAGATAAAATCCCCAAAATCTATAAAATCTCTGAATTATGTGATGTCACATAATTCAACATATAATCAGCCAGAGTCTGCATATTTATGGGGGGTTGTTTTTCAAATACGCGTCGTACTTTTGTTGCATAAATTGCCGTTTTTAACACGATGTTACAAAATAAGACGTCGCATGATGCCATAATCTGCACGTTGTTGTTAATAAAGTCACAAATACGTTGAAAAATGTTGTTTACGCACACCAGAGCAGCCATTTTCCCTTGTTGCCATGGGAACGTTATGAAGTGACAAGACAGTCTCTTCTTCATCAATCCCCAGTTTTTGCAATTTCTCCTCTCCCTCCTCCTCCTCTCCCTCTTCCTCCTCCTCTCCCTCTTTCTCCTCCTCTTCCTCCTTCTCTCCCTCCTCCTCCACCTCCCTCTTTCTCATCTCCCTCTTCCTTCTCTTCCTCCTCCTCTCTCTCTTCCTCCTCTCCCTCTTCCTTCTCTTCCTTCTTCTCTCCCTCTTCCTCCTCTCCCTCTTCCTTCTCTTCCTCCTCCTACTCTCCCTCTTCCTCCTCCTCTCCCTCTTCCTTCTCTTCCTCCTCCTTCTCTCCCTCCTCTTCCTCCTCTTTCTAAATCCTCTTCCTCCTCCTCCTTCTCTCCCTCCTCCTCCTCCTCCTCTCCCTCTTCCTCCTCCTTCTCCTCTCCCTCTTCCTTCTTCTTCCTCCTCCTTCTCTCCCTCCTCCTCCTCCTCCCTCTTTCTCCTCTCCCTCTTCCTTCTCTCCCTCTTTCTCCTCTCCCTCTTCCTTCTCTTCCTCCTCCTACTCTCCCTCTTCCTCCTCCTCTCCCTCTTCCTTCTCTTCCTCCTCCTTCTCTCCCTCCTCTTCCTCCTCTTTCTAAATCCTCTCCCTCTTCCTCCTCCTCCTTCTCTCCCTCCTCCTCCTCCTCCCCCTCTTCCTCCTCCTCCCCCTCTTCCTCCTCCTCCTCCTCCCCCACTTCTTTCTCCTCCTCTTCCAGTTTTTGCAAGTTCCCGCAATTTCATTGTATAAAATTGCATAAATATTCCACATATTCCATCACATTTTTTAAGAAAACGTGCTGCATAATCAAGGATTTTTGCAGTAAATACAAAATAACTCAACAACAAACGTATTTTTCTGTTAGGACAGACAATAACATGATGATATCTCTTTTACTCTCTCTCTCTCTCTGTCTCTCTCTCTCTCTCTCTGTCTCTCTCTGTCTCTCTCTCTCTCTGTCTCTCTCTGTTGTATTTTTCTGTTAGGACAGACAATAACACAATGTTTTTGCTGTAGTGTCAGGTCATAATGTCCAACAACAGCAGACAGTGTTCAGTGCTGTAACCACTCACATGATTGACAGGTGTACGAGCCAATCCCGTCGCTGGACGCCCTGGCGGAGCGGCTGTCTGTGTTTCAGCTGCAGTACAACGAGGCGGCGAGGGGCGGAGCCATGGACCTGGTCTTCTTCAAGGTATCTCCATAGACAGTTAAAGAAATGGAGGCACAGGCTAATTACTGCTAACTGACATGCTAGTTAACATTAACATAGGCACAGGCTAATTACTACTAACTAACATGCTAGTTAACATTAACATAGGCACGGGCTAATTACTGCTAACTAACATGCTAGTTAACATTAACATAGGCACAGGCTAATTACTGCTAACTAACATGCTAGTTAACATTAACATAGGCACAGGCTAATTACTGCTAACTAACATGCTAGTTAACATTAACATAGGCACAGGCTAATTACTGCTAACTAACATGCTAGTTAACATTAACATAGGCACAGGCTAATTACTGCTAACTAACATGCTAGTTAACATTAACATAGGCACAGGCTAATTACTGCTAACTAACATGATAGTTAACATTAACAGAGACACAGGCTAATTACTGCTAACTAACATGCTAGTTAACTGTCTGCGAGCTTCTTCTGGCGATACGATGACATCGGCCATCTCTGTGTTTCCGTTGGTAACCGACCCGTCTGTGATTGGTCCAATGGCAGGACGCGATGAGTCACCTGATGCGGATCTCGCGGGTCCTGCGGACGCCGCAGGGGAACGCCCTGCTGGTCGGCGTGGGGGGGTCGGGGAAGCAGAGTCTGACGAGGCTGGCGTCGTTCATCGCAGGATACCAGACCTTCCAGATCACACTGACCAGGTCTGACACACACACACACACACACGCACACACACAGAGAGACACGCGCGCACACACACACACAAGCACGCACGCACACACGCATGCACACACACGCACACACAAAGATCTTACAGAGACAATGACTAAAAGTGGACTCTGTGTGTGTGTGTGTGTGTGCGTGTGTGTGTGTGTGTGCGTGTGTGTGTGTGTGTGTGTATGTGTGTGTGTGTGTGTGTAGGTCTTACAGCTGCAGTAACCTGCTGGAGGACCTGAAGACTCTGTATCGTCTGGCTGGTCAACGAGGGACCGGAGTCACGTTCCTCTTCACGGACAACGACATCAAGGACGAGGCCTTCCTGGGTACACACACACACACACACGCACGCACGCACACACACACACACACACACACACACACACACACACACGCACACACACTATTATTCACAAACACTGAACGGCCCCTGAAGGCAGCGCTGGTGCAGTCATGAGTCATCCCCTGGGAACCAGGATGAGGCCTTCAGGAACATGGATCATCCTGAGTGATAATGCCTCTCCTCTCCTCTCTCTCTATCCTCTCCTCTTCCCCTCCCTGTTCCCCTCCCTCTTTCTTTCCCTTTTCCCTCCTCTCCCTCTATCCTCTCCTTCTCCTCTTTCTCTCCCTTTTCCCTTTCTTCTCCTTCTTTCTTTCCCTTTTCCCTCTCCTCGTCCTTTCCATCTCCCTCTATCCTCTCCTCTCCCTCTCACTCCCCCCTCTCTCTCTATCCTCTCCTCTTCCCCTCCCTGTTCCTCTCCCTCTTTCGTTCCCTTTTCCCTTCTCTCCCTCTATCCTCTCCTTCTCCTCTTTCTCTCCCTTTTCCCTTTCTTCTCCTTCTTTCTCTCCCTTTTCCCTTCTCCTCTTCCTTTCCCTCTCCCTCTATCGTCTCCTCTCCCCTTTCCCCTCTCCTCTTTCTCTCCCTGTCCTCTCCCTCTCCTCTTTCTCTCTCTCCCCCCCCCCCCTCCAGAATACATGAACAACGTCCTGGCGAGCGGTGAGGTCTCCAACCTGTTTGCCCGTGACGAGCTGGATGACATCACCCAGGAGCTGCTTCCTGTCATGAGCGGCAGCACCCCGCCGCCCCGACCCGGAGAACCTCTATGACTACTTCCTGTCTCGCGTGCGGAGTAACCTCCACGTCGTGCTCTGCTTGCTTCGCCCGTCGGACAGTTTCGCACTCGAGCTTTAAAGGTAAAACAGACTGTTGGCGTCATAGGTCGCCTCGTATAGTCTCAATAAATCCATTACATACAACATCAAACATACATCAAACATACATCAAACAATCATCAAACAATCATCAAACATACATCAAACATACATCAAACAATCATCAAACAATCATCAAACATACATCAAACATACATCAAACATACATCAAACAATCATCAAACATACATCAAACATACATCAAACATACATCAAACAATCATCAAACATACATCAAACATACATAAAACATACATCAAACAATCATCAAACATACATCAAACATACATCAAACATACATCAAACAATCATCAAACATACATCAAACAATCATCTTTTGGAAATTCATCTTAATTCCTTAATTAAAAAATTTGGAAAAATCCAACCTTTAAGGACCCCAATTTTCTTTATGAATGAATAATGTTTCATAAATAAATAAATATTCTTCCCTAAAATACAGGAGCATAAGTATACACCCCCTATGTTAAAATACAGGGGGCATAAGTATACACCCCCCTATGTTAAAATACAGGGGGCATAAGTATACACCCCCCTATGTTAAAATACAGGGGGCATAAGTATACACCCCTATGTTAAAATACAAGGGGCATAAGTATACACCCCTATGTTAAAATACAGGGGCATAAGTATACACCCCCTATGTTAAAATACAGGGGCATAAGTATACACCCCTATGTTAAAATACAGGGGGCATAGTATACACCCCCTATGTTAAAATACAGGGGCATAAGTATACACCCCCTATGTTAAAATACAGGGGCATAAGTATACACCCCCTATGTTAAAATACAGGGGCATAAGTATACACCCCTATGTTAAAATACAGGGGCATAAGTATACACCCCCTATGTTAAAATACAGGGGCAAGACCAAGATGGCGGGGTTACCAGCACTGTATCATGAAATCTGTGATTAAAATGTCTCTGAGCAGTTCCCGGGCCTGAT
>JABXJD010000101.1:65000-87500 GCA_013375575.1 Percina caprodes | reverse complement strand
ATCCACCCTCCATCATCCACCCATCCACCCTCCATCATCCACCCATCCATCACTTTACCCTCCATCTTACCATCCATCATCCACACTCCATCATCCATCATCCACCCTCCATCATCCACCCATCCACCCTCCATCATCCACCCATCCATCACCTTACCCTCCATCTTAACATCATCTAACCATCCACCCTCCATCATCCACCCTCCATCATCCACCCATCCACCCTCAACCATCCACCCATCCATCACCTTACCCTCCACCTTAACATCCACCCGTCTTTCTTACACACACACACACACAGACACACACACACCCGTCTGTCTTACCATCCACCCATCTTCCTTACACACACACACACACCCGTCTATCTTACCATCCACCCATCTTCTTTACACACACACAGACACACACACCCCGTCCATCACTCTCTCTCCTGGTCTGGTGTGTTGTAGGTTCGCTGGACCGACAGCAGCGCTGGGTTCCAGACGCAGATCAGACACCTGGTGGGGGACGTCCTTCTGGCCGCAGGCTTCCTGTCCTACGCCGGGCCCTTCAACCAGGAGTTTCGCAGCCTGATGCTGGAGCTGTGGAAGACAGAGATGACGGAGAAGCGCATCCCCTTCAGTCCTGTAAGCAGGGTTCAAAATGGCCCCCGTCTACTGGTCTATACAACACACACACACACACACACACACAGAAACACACACACAAATATACAGATATACACACACGAACACACACAACACCACAGACACGCACACACCGATATATACACACACACCGCACACACACACGCCACACAACACCATATACACACATACACACACACAATACAGTACCCCCCCTCACACACACACACACACACACACACACCGATATAAACATAACACAGTATCCCCCACACGCACTTGCCCACATACACACATACATACATATATACAGTATATATATATATACGTATATATATATATATATATATATATATATATATATATATATATATATATATATATAGTATTTATGGCAACTGTGCTCTGCTGCAGGACTTGAACGTGATTGGTCTGCTGGTAGACAACGCCACAGTGAGCGAGTGGAACCTGCAGGGGTTACCCAGCGACGACCTGTCCATCCAGAACGGCATCGTGGTGACGAAGGCGTCCCGCTACCCGCTGCTGATAGACCCCCAGGGCCAGGGCAAGACCTGGATCCAGAACAAAGAGAAAGACCAGCAGCTGCAGGTAGAAGACACAGGACGTCAAAATCCTTAAAGCTGTATTCTCTCTAACTTCCTGCAGGGGGAGACTCCTTAAAGCTGTATTCTCTCTAACTTCCAGCAGGGGGAGACTCCTTAAAGCTGTATTCTCTCTAACTTCCTGCAGGGGGAGACTCCTTAAAGCTGTATTCTCTCTAACTTCCTGCAGGGGGAGACTCCTTAAAGCTGTATTCTCTCTAACTTCCAGCAGGGGGAGACTCCTTAAAGCTGTATTCTCTCTAACTTCCTGCAGGGAGACTCCTTAAAGCTGTATTCTCTCTAACTTCCTGCAGGGGGAGACTCCTTAAAGCTGTATTCTCTCTAACTTCCTGCAGGGGTAGACTCCTTAAAGCTGTATTCTCTCTAACTTCCTGCAGGGGAGACTCCTTAAAGCTGTATTCTCTCTAACTTCCTGCAGGGGAGACTCCTTAAAGCTGTATTCTCTCTAACTTCCTGCAGGGGAGACTCCTTAAAGCTGTATTCTCTCTAACTTCCTGCAGGGGAGACTCCTTAAAGCTGTATTCTCTCTAACTTCCAGCAGGAGAGACTCCTTAAAGCTGTATTCTCTCTAACTTCCTGCAGGGGAGACTCCTTAAAGCTGTATTCTCTCTAACTTCCTGCAGGGGGAGACTCCTTAAAGCTGTATTCTCTCTAACTTCCTGCAGGGGGAGACTCCTTAAAGCTGTATTCTCTCTAACTTCCAGCAGGGGGAGACTCCTTAAAGCTGTATTCTCTCTAACTTCCTGCAGGGGGAGACTCCTTAAAGCTGTATTCTCTCTAACTTCCAGCAGGGAGAGACTCCTTAAAGCTGTATTCTCTCTAACTTCCAGCAGGGAGAGACTCCTTAAAGCTGTATTCTCTCTAACTTCCAGCAGGGAGAGACTCCACCGGCTCCAAAAAGCAGCTTGTTTCTATAGAAGTCTATGACAAAATGATTTTTTAGCTCAGTATCATTTTCATAATGAGTCTATGGTTTCAATCGCTAGATCCAAGTCTTCTTCAATACATCATGATTCTCATCTAGTACATGATGCTCCCATTTATGTTAAAACAGAGGATACAGCAGGGGATGCTGTAGGACCTCTCCGTCAGGACAGAGGCTTAGCGATGCTAACCATGCTAACCATGCTAACACTGGGACATTAAAATAATCTCCACTTGTTTTGGGCTGTTCTGCCTACAAAGCCCACTAGCTACCGTTAGCTTGTAAAGGTCCAAATCTACCTGCGGGTAAATCTCTTGCTGGATGGCTTGTTTGTTGTCTTTGTCCCAGGTGACGTCTCTGAACCATAAATATTTCCGTTCCCATCTGGAGGACAGTCTGTCTCTGGGGCGCCCCCTGCTGCTGGAGGACGTAGGGGAGGAGCTGGACCCTGTTCTGGACAACATACTGGACAAGAACTACATCAAGTCTGGATCAACTTATAAAGTAGGAAATTTTTTTCTTTGTCTTACATGAATTTAATTTAATACATATATTATGTATAAATATACAAGAAACACCATATCATGGCATCAGTTGATGTGCCTTCGTGCAGGTGAAGGTGGGAGATAAAGAGGTGGATGTGATGAAGGGCTTCACCCTCTACATCACCACCAAGCTGGCCAACCCGGCGTACAGCCCCGAGGTCAGCGCCAGGACGGCCGTGGTCGACTTCACCGTGACCCAGCGCGGCCTGGAGGACCAGCTGCTGGGACGGGTCATCCTGCTGGAGAAACAGGTAGCTGCCCAGGCTAATGGCTAGCTAGCTAACTAGCCCGCTAGTCATCCTGCTGGAGAAACAGGTAGCTGCCCAGGCTAATGACTAGCTAGCTAACTAGCCCGCTAGTCATCCTGCTGAAGAAACAGGTAGCTGCCCAGGCTAATGACTAGCTAGCTAACTAGCCCGTTAGTCATCCGGCTGGAGAAACAGGTAGCTGCCCCGGGCTAATGGCTAGCTAGCTTACTAGCCCATTAGTCATCCTGCTGGAGAAACAGGTAGCTGCCCCGGGCTAATGGCTAGCTAGCTTACTAGCCCGTTACTCATCCTGCTGGAGAAACAGGTAGCTGCCCTGGGCTAATGGCTAGCTAGCTTACTAGCCCGTTACTCATCCTGCTGGAGAAACAGGTAGCTGCCCCGGGCTAATGGCTAGCTAGCTTACTAGCCCGTTACTCATCCTGCTGGAGAAACAGGTAGCTGCCCCGGGCTAATGGCTAGCTAGCTTACTAGCCCGTTACTCATCCTGCTGGAGAAACAGGTAGCTGCCCCGGGCTAATGGCTAGCTAGCTTACTAGCCCGTTACTCATCCTGCTGGAGAAACAGGTAGCTGCCCCGGGCTAATGGCTAGCTAGCTTACTAGCCCGTTACTCATCTTGCTGGAGAAACAGGTAGTTGCCCCGGGCTAATGGCTAGCTAGCTAACTTAAAACCGTTAAAGATTTGCGGCTTTGGAGAGAAACATTGGGGCCCCCCAGCCCTAACCATCTAATCTGAGTAGTCCACCCTATGGTCCCCCCTTCCTTAACATTCTAATCTGAATGCTCCACCCTGTGGCCCCCCCAGGAGCTGGAGGCGGAGCGGGTGAAGCTCTTAGAGGAGGTGACGTCCAACAAGAGGAAGATGCAGGAGCTGGAGGACAGTCTGCTGTTCAGGCTGACCAGCACCCAGGGGTCCTTGGTGGAGGACCAGTCTCTGATCGAGGTGCTGAGGGTCACCAAGACCACCGCCCAGGAGGTACTGCTGTCTGTCTGTCTCTGTCTGTCTGTCTGTCTATACACACATATATCACACATATATCACACATATATCACACATATATCACACATATATCACACATATATCACACATATACACACATATACACACATATACACACATATATCACACATATACACACATATACACACATATACACACATATATCACACATATACACACATATATCACACATATACACACATATACACACATATATCACACATATATCACACATATACACACATATATCAGACATATATCATACATATACACACATATACACACATATATCACACATATACACACATATATCACACATATATCACACATATACACACATATACACACATATATCACACATATACACACATATATCACACATATACACACATATACACACATATACACACATATATCACACATATATCACACATATATCACACATATACACACATATATCACACATATACACACATATATCACACATATACACACATATATCACACACATATCACACACATATACACACATATATCACACATATACACACATATATCACACATATACACACATATATCACACATATACACACATATATCACACACATATCACACATATACACACATATATCACACATATACACACATATATCACACATATACACACATATATCACACATATATCACACACATATACACACATATACACACATATATCAGACATATATCACACATATATCACATATACACACATATATCACACATATACACACATATATCACATATACACACATATACACACATATATCACACATATATCACACATATACACACATATATCAGACATATATCACACATATACACACATATACACACATATATCACACATATACACACATATATCACACATATATCACACATATACACACATATACACACATATATCACACATATACACACATATACACACATATATCACACATATACACACATATATCACACACATATCACACACATATACACACATATATCACACATATACACACATATACACACATATATCACACATATACACACATATATCACACATATATCACACACATATACACACATATATCACACATATATCACACATATACACACATATACACACATATACACACATATATCACACATATACACACATATATCACACACATATATCACACATATATCACACACATATACACACATATATCACACACATATACACACATATATCACACATATACACACATATATCACACACATATATCACACATATATCACACACATATACACACATATATCACACACATATACACACATATACACACATATATCACACATATATCACACATATACACACATATATCACACACATATACACACATATATCACACACATATGAAGAAGAAAAACAAAACACGGTTGTCTTTTGTTGTAGGTGAGCGAGAAGCTGTCGGTCGCCGCGGAGACGGAGAGGAAGATCACCCAGGCCAGGGAGGAGTACCGGCCCGTGGCCACCAGGGGCAGCATCCTGTACTTCCTGATCGTGGAGATGTCGCTGGTCAACGTCATGTACCAGACGGCGCTGCGCCAGTTCCTGGGGCTGTTCGACGCGTCCATGCAGCACGCCGCCAAGTCGCAGGTCACCTCCAAACGCATCGGCAACATCATCAGCTCCCTCACCTACCAGGTGTGTTCAGGGCCAGTCGGAAAATACAGAAGAATACAGAAAAATACAGAAAAATACAGAAAAATACAGGGAAATACAGGAAAATACAGGAAAATACAGAAAAATACAGAAAAATACAGGAAAATACAAAAGAGTCAAAACAATCCAGAAAAGTCCAGTAAAATCCAGAAAAGTCCAGAGAAATACAAAAAAGTTCAGAAAGATACAGAAAATACAGAAAAATTCAGAAAAGTCCAGACAAATTCAGACGAATACAGAAAGTCCAGAAAAATACAGAAAAGTTGAGAAAGATACAGAAAAGTCCAGAGAAACCCAAGGTTATTTGTGATTGTTAAAAAAAAAAATCCTAGATTATGCGTCACGTTTTCGTAAAAAATGCAATGTAATATGTGGGATATTTATCCAATTTAATGTGGTGAAATTGCGGGAATTTGTAAAAACTGGAAGAGGAGGACGAGAGAGGAAGAGGAGGAAGAGGAGGGGGAGGAGGAGGAGGAAGAGGAGGAGGGGGAAGACGAGGGAGAGGAAGAAGAGGAGGAGGAGGAGGAGGAAGACGAGGGAGAGGAAGAAGAGGAGGAGGGGGGGGAAGAGGGGGGGGAGAAATTGCAGGAACTTGTAAAAACTGCGGTTTGATGAAAAAGAGACTGTCTTATCCCTTCATAACGTTTCCATGGCAACAGGGGAAACAGCTGCTCATGTGTGAACGCAACATTTTTCATCTTCCTGCTGAGATATTTGGGACTTTTGTGCGACTAAAATCCGGATTATGACATCATACAAACCTTCTGTTGTTTTGCACGGAAATCGGAAATTTATGCGGTGAAAGTACAGCCCCCCACTGAGCGTGTGTGTAGTTTAGGCCTGTGTGTAATGTGTATAATAACAACAGAGTAAAACCATTGTAAATTCACCTCGCTGGATTAATAAAGTATACATTATTATTATTATTATTATTATTATTATTACGGGTTTGTCCCTCCCCAGGTGTACTGTTACACAGCCAGGAGTCTGTATGAGGAACACAAGCTGCTGTTCACTCTGCTGCTGGCGCTGAAGATTGACTTGCAGGCCCGAAACATCTCGCACCCTGAGGTGCTCACCTTCGTCAAAGGTACCACAACCATCCTCCTCTTCCTCCTCTTCCTCCTCTTCTCTCCATTCTTTTCCCTTATTATTATTATTTTTTACCAAAGTAATCTGACAGAGAATGCTGTTTGTGTGTGAAGGTGGAGCCTCCCTGGATCTGAACTCTGTAGAATCCAAACCACGGCGCTGGATCCTGGACCAGACCTGGCTCAACCTGGTGCAGCTGTCCAGCCTGCTGCCATTCACCCAGATCCTGAGCCAGGTAAAACCCAAATCCACCCACGTTGGAGCAGGTAGAACCCAAACTCACTCACGTTGAAGAAGGTAGAACCCAAACCCACTCATGTTGGAGCAAGTAGAACCCAAACCCACTCATGTTGGAGCAGGTAGAACCCAAACTCACCCACGTTGGAGCAGGTAGAACCCAAACCCACTCACGTTGGAGCTGGTAGAACCCAAACCCACTCATGTTGGAGCAGGTAGAACCCAAACTCACCCACGTTGGAGCAGGTAGAACCCAAACCCACTCACATTGGAGCTGGTAGAACCCAAACCCACTCACGTTGGAGCTGGTAGAACCCAAACCCACTCACGTTGGAGCTGGTAGAACCCAAACCCACTCACGTTGGAGCTGGTAGAACCCAAACCCACTCACGTTGGAGCTGGTAGAACCCAAACCCACTCATGTTGGAGCAAGTAGTACCCAAACCCGTTGACGTTGGAGCAGGTAGAACCCAAACCCACTCATGTTGGAGCAGGTAAAGCTGGAACACGTAGACCTACAGAAGTTCTCTTTCCTTGTGTCCAGGTGAGCCAGAACGAGCGTGCCTGGAGGACCTGGTTCGACCATCCGACGCCGGAGCTTGCCAAACTGCCCGATGGGTACGAGGAAAAGCTCGACACCTTCCGGAAGCTTCTGCTCATCCGGAGCTGGTGTCCCGACAGAACCACCGCTCAGGTCTGACTGCTGACACAGCTGATGTGGCTCCTACACCCCCGATTCATTCAGACCACTTCATACTCAAATGTTTTCTGCTTTCTGACGTTTTCTTCTGTGTATGGTGACTGTCACCGCCCGATGTGAGGAGAGGGCAGATTTGAGTCGTGCATGCGTCACTTTGCAACGAGTAGCTTTTACGATGCTAACGAGAGACTTCTGTAGCGTCCGAAGTAGCCTCCGAGATGCTAACGAGAGACTTCTGTAACGTCTGAAGTAGCCTCCGAGATGCTAACAAGAGACTTCTGTAGCGTCTGAAGTAGCCTCCGAGATGCTAACGAGAGACTTCTGTAACGTCTGAAGTAGCCTCCGAGACGCTAACGAGAGACTTCTGTAGCGTCCGAAGTAGCCTCCGAGATGCTAACGAGAGACTTCTGTAACGTCTGAAGTAGCCTCCGAGATGCTAACGAGAGACTTCTGTAACGTCTGAAGTAGCCTCCGAGATGCTAACGAGAGACTTCTGTAACGTCCGAAGTAGCCTCCGAGATGCTAACGAGAGACTTCTGTAGCGTCTGAAGTAGCCTCCGAGATGCTAACGAGAGACTTCTGTAACGTCGAAGTAGCCTCCGAGATGCTAACGAGAGACTTCTGTAGCGTCGAGTAGCCTCCGAGATGCTAACGAGAGACTTCTGTAGCGTCTGAAGTAGCCTCCGAGATGCTAACGAGAGACTTCTGTAACGTCTGAAGTAGCCTCCGAGATGCTAACGAGAGACTTCCGTAGCGTCTGAAGTAGCCTCCGAGATGCTAACGAGAGACTTCGTAGCGTCTGAAGTAGCCTCCGAGATGCTAACGAGAGACTTCTGTAACGTCTGAAGTAGCCTCCGAGATGCTAACGAGAGACTTCTGTAGCGTCTGAAGTAGCCTCCGAGATGCTAACGAGAGACTTCTGTAGCGTCTGAAGTAGCCTCCGAGATGCTAACGAGAGACTTCTGTAGCGTCTGAAGTAGCCTCCGAGATGCTAACGAGAGACTTCTGTAGCGTCTGAAGTAGCCTCCGAGATGCTAACGAGAGACTTCTGTAGCGTCTGAAGTAGCCTCCGAGATGCTAACGAGAGACTTCTGTAACGTCTGAAGTAGCCTCCGAGATGCTAACGAGAGACTTCTGTAGCGTCTGAAGTAGCCTCCGAGATGCTAACGAGAGACTTCTGTAACGTCTGAAGTAGCCTCCGAGATGCTAACGAGAGACTTCCGTAGCGTCTGAAGTAGCCTCCGAGATGCTAACGAGAGACTTCCGTAGCGTCTGAAGTAGCCTCCGAGATGCTAACGAGAGACTTCTGTAACGTCTGAAGTAGCCTCCGAGATGCTAACGAGAGACTTCTGTAGCGTCTGAAGTAGCCTCCGAGATGCTAACGAGAGACTTCTGTAGCGTCTGAAGTAGCCTCCGAGATGCTAACGAGAGACTTCTGTAGCGTCTGAAGTAGCCTCCGAGATGCTAACGAGAGACTTCTGTAGCGTCTGAAGTAGCCTCCGAGATGCTAACGAGAGACTTCTGTAGCGTCTGAAGTAGCCTCCGAGATGCTAACGAGAGACTTCTGTTCTGACTGTGTGTTGACCAGGCGCGGAACTACATCTCGGACTCGCTGGGTCAGCAGTACGCTGAAGGTCTGGTTCTGGACCTGGACGCCATGTTGGCTGAGAGTGACAACAGGACGCCGATGGTGTGTCTGCTGTCGATGGGCTCGGACCCGACCGAGAACATAGAGCGGCTGGCCAAGAACAAGGTGAAGGACAGGATGGGGGGGGGGGGTAAATCAGTGGATGGAGGAAACATAAATGATGGGGAGATGGATGGTTGGGGTATTTAAGTACAGGAAGTTACAATAGATGGAAGAGTAGGTAATGCAGATGCAAAATGCAGAAGGCATTTTTTTTTTTATATAGTATATATTTTTTATAATTTTTAATATGTATATAGTATATATTTTTATAATTTTTAATATGTATATAGTATATATTTTTATAATTTTTAATATGTATATAGTATATATTTTTATAATTTTTAATATGTATATAGTATATATTTTTTATAATTTTTAATATGTATATAGTATATACTTTTTATAATTTTAATATGTATATAGTATATATTTTTATTTTTATATAGTATATTTTTATTATTTTTATTTTTATATAGTATATATTTTTATCATTTTAAATATGTATATAGTATATATTTTTATTTTTATATAGTATATTTTTTATTATTTTTATTTTTATATAGTATATATTTTTTTACTATTTTAAATTTTTATATAGTATTTATTTTTTATTAATTTTCTATATTATTATTATTATTATTATTATTATTATTATTATTATTATTATTGTCTCAGGCTGTACCACCTGGTGTCATACAGTGAGATTTCTGACACACGCGGCTCTCTGCCTGCAGGGGGCGCCGTGCCGTCCCATCTCAATGGGGCAGGGCCAGGAGGTTCATGCTCGCAGGCTATTGGCCAACAGCATGACGGACGGCGGCTGGCTCCTCCTCCAGAACTGCCACCTGGGACTGGACTTCCTGGACGAGCTGCTGGATGCGGTCACCACGGCAACGCCAGAGAGCGTGCACAAGGGTTTCCGTGTGTGGCTGACGACCGACGTGCACCCCAGGTAACGAGACCTCATGTCCTCATGTTGTCCTCATGTTGTCTTCATGTTGTCTTCATGTTGTCTTCATGTTGTCCTCATGTTGTCCTCATGTTGTCCTCATGTTGTCTTCATGTTGTCCTCATGTTGTCCTCGTGTTGTCTTCATGTTGTCTTCATGTTGTCCTCATGTTGTCTTCATGTTGTCCTCATGTTGTCCTCGTGTTGTCTTCATGTTGTCCTCGTGTTATCTTCATGTTGTCTTCATGTTGTCCTCATGTTATCTTCATGTTGTCCTCATGTTATCTTCATGTTGTCTTCATGTTGCCCTCATGTTGTCCTCGTGTTGTCCTCATGTTGTCTTCATTTTGTCCTCGTGTTGTTTTCATGTTGTCTTCTTGTCCTCATGTTGTCCTCATGTTGTCCTCATGTTGCCCTCATGTTGTCCTCATGTTGTCCTCATGTTGTCTACATGTTGTCTTCCTTTTGTCCCCATGTTGTCCTCATGTTGTCTACATGTTGTCTTCCTTTTGTCCCCATGTTGTCCTCATGTTGTCTTCATGTTTTCCTCATGTTGTCTACATGTTGTCTTCATGTTGTCCCCATGTTCATCAAACCAGAAGAGATAAGATGCAGGATATCACTTCACTGTGTGTGTGTGTGTGCGCGTGTGTGTGTGTGTGTGTGTGTGTGTGTGTCTCCAGGTTTCCCATCACCTTCCTCCAGTCCTCCATCAAGTTCACCAATGAGCCTCCTCTCGGTAAGGAACTCCTTTCTGAAGTCTTTGGTCTGGTCCTACAGCTCTGAAGGGGGGGCGGGGGGGGGGGGGGCAGCAGATATGAACGTATGAAAGACTCATTCAGTGGCTTGAATAAGTTCCCCCATGTTAAAGTTGATGAAAAAGAGGAATAAAAAACAATCTTTTGGACATTGATCTTAATGTCTTAATTCAAAAAAAGGAGAAGGATGGTTCATCATCAGCTTCCCTTTCCTTCCTATATATATATATATAGCTTCTGGTCCTGTTTCTGATTGGTTTAATGAAGCTTCCTCCTCGTCTTCATCAGGGATGAAGGCCGGTCTGAAGAGGACCTTCAGCAGCGTGACCCAGGACCAGCTGGAGATCAGCACCCTGCCTCAGTGGAGGCCTCTGCTGTTCGCCGTGGCCTTCCTGCACACCACGGTGCAGGTCTGTCCTTTAAAGGGCCCGCCTTAGGAAAACAAATCCCTTTTTCTGGGATTTGGGGGGTTATTTTGTGTCTCTGATGCTTCCACACACACACACACACGCACACATACACACACACACACAGACACACACACACTTATAAAAACATTGGGGGGGTTGAGAGCACCAAGTATCTAGGGAGGTCCCAGGACGTCCCCAGCCTGTTTAAGAAACAACAACAACATGAAAACAAATGTTGAAATAAAACTATTTTTCTTCTTTCTTCTTGCCCCCTTACCCCCCATCCCCCTCGTCCTGTGTCCCCCCCCAGGAGCGCCGTAAGTTCGGCCCTCTGGGCTGGAACATCCCGTATGAGTTCAACCAGGCGGACTTCACCTCCAGCATCCAGTTTGTGCAGAACCACCTGGACGACCTGGACCCAAAGAGAGGAGTCAACTGGAGCTGCCTGCGCTACATGCTGGGTCTGTCCCCCCACGTCCCGTCCCGTCCCCCCCTTAGCGCTTCTGACTGGCTAGTAGTCCTTACCTAGGTACTGTCAGGGCCTCATACTCTGCTTCTGACTGGCTAGTAGTCCTTACCTAGGTACTGTCAGGGCCTCATACTCTGCTCCTGACTGGCTAGTAGTCCTTACCTAGGTACTGTCAGGGCCTCCTACTCTGCTTCTGACTGGCTAGTAGTCCTTACCTAGGTACTGTCAGGGCCCTCATACTCTGCTCCTGACTGGCTAGTAGTCCTTACCTAGGTACTGTCAGGGCCCTCATACTCTGCTTCTGACTGGCTAGTAGTCCTTACCTAGGTACTGTCAGGGCCCTCATACTCTGCTTCTGACTGGCTAGTAGTCCTTACCTAGGTACTGTCAGGGCCTCATACTCTGCTTCTGACTGGCTAGTAGTCCTTACCTAGGTACTGTCAGGGCCCTCATACTCTGCTTCTGACTGGCTAGTAGTCCTTACCTAGGTACTGTCAGGGCCCTCATACTCTGCTTCTGACTGGCTAGTAGTCCTTACCTAGGTACTGTCAGGGCCTCATACTCTGCTCCTGACTGACTAGTAGTCCTTACCTAGGTACTGTCAGGGCCCTCATACTCTGCTTCTGACTGGCTAGTAGTCCTTACCTAGGTACTGTCAGGGCCTCATACTCTGCTCCTGACTGACTAGTAGTCCTTACCTAGGTACTGTCAGGGCCCTCATACTCTGCTCCTGACTGACTAGTAGTCCTTACCTAGGTACTGTCAGGGCCCTCATACTCTGCTCCTGACTGGCTAGTAGTCCTTACCTACGAAATACTTATTAGTGGCCATGAATCAGTATATTGTGGCCATGATGTATTTATTTTCCCATGTGTCCTGTCTCCGTAAATCCGATGGACACGTGGACGGAGACTGATCTTGTGTCTTCGTGTCCTCACCCAGGCGAGGTCCAGTACGGCGGCCGGGTGACAGACGACTTGGACAAACATCTCCTCAACACCTTCACTCGGGTCTGGTTCAGCGAGTACACCTTCAGCGACAAGTTCTGCTTCTACAAGGGCTACAGCATCCCTGGGGGGGCCAAGACAGTCCAGGACGTCCTGCAGCACATCGAGGCCCTGCCGCTGGTCGACTCTCCTGAGGTCAGAGCAGGGGGACAACATAAGGCTGGGGGTCTGGGCTGAGTCATTCGTCCACACTGGGCGGCCTGTCCCCCCCCCCCGTTCAGTGTCTGCTTTACGTTTCATTAGATGCTTTTATAGAGTTTTAAGTCCAGAATCAAGCCGGAGAGTTTCGAGATGAATCGGCATAGTGGGGTGTAGTAGGGTGTATTAGGGTGTAGCAGGTTGTATTAGGGTGTATCAGGGTGTAGCAGGGTGTAGCAGGGTGTATCAGGGTGTAGCAGGGTGTATCAGGGTGTAGCAGGGTGTAGCAGGGTGTATTAGGGTGTAGCAGGGTGTAGCAGGTTGTAGCAGGGTGTAGCAGGGTGTATCAGGGTGTAGCAGGGCATAGCAGGGTGTAGCAGGGTGTAGCAGTGCATAGCAGGGTGTAGTAGGGTGTAGCAGGGCATAGCAGGGTGTAGTAGTGTGTAGCAGGGCATAGCAGGGTGTAGCAGGGTGTAGCAGGGTGTAGCAGGGTGTATTAGGGTGTAGCAGGGTGTAGCAGGTTGTAGCAGGGTGTAGCAGGGTGTATCAGGGTGTAGCAGGGCATAGCAGGGTGTAGCAGGGTGTAGCAGGGCATAGCAGGGTGTAGTAGGGTGTAGCAGGGCATAGCAGGGTGTAGTAGTGTGTAGCAAGGCATAGCAGGGTGTAGCAGGGTGTAGCAGGGCATAGCAGGGTGTAGTAGGGTGTAGCAGGGCATAGCAGGGTGTAGCAGGGCGTAGCAGGGTGTAGTAGGGCATAGCAGGGTGTAGCAGGGCATAGCAGGGTGTAGCAGGGCATAGCAGGGTGTAGTAGGGTGTAGCAGGGTGTAGTAGGGTGTAGCAGGGTGTATGCATGACTCAAATCTGCCCTCGACTCACATGGGGCAGCGGCGGTCTCTGTTGACCCAGAGGAGCTTGTGTCCCTGTGTTCAGGTCTTTGGTCTCCATCCTAACGCTGACATCACCTACCAGACCAACCTGGCCAATGAGACGCTCAGCACCATCATCAACATCCAACCGAAGGACAGCGGGGGCGGGGCGGGGGAGACGAGGGAGGCCAGCGTGCAGAGACTCGCGGGGGAGATGCTGGACAAGCTGCCGCCAGACTACGTCCCGCACCAGGTGGGTTGGGCTCGCCGGACCGTCCTCCACAGCGCCGCGGAGGAGGGTCTGGCTCGGCCACACGGCATCCCGGGTGGGAGGAAAACCTGCTCTGGTTCATTGACATTTCTTTAAACCAATCACAATCATTGTGGGCGGGGCTAAGCGCCGGACGGAGCCACGGTGCCACTGCTAACGTACTGCACCTTTAAATATAGAAAAGTACATTATTACTCTAGAAATATTGAGTAACTCTGAGCGTGTTTTTAAGGTCAAAGGTCAGCTGCAGAAGATGGGTCCGCTTCAGCCAATGAACATCTTCCTGCGGCAGGAAGTGGACCGCATGCAGCGAGTCATCAGCATCGTCCGGAGCACGCTCAGAGACCTCCAGCTGGCCATCGACGGTCAGAGACACACACACACACACACACTAACATACACGCACACACACACGCGCACACTAACATACACGCACGCACACATGCACACACACACACACACACACACACACACACACACGCACACTAACATACACGCACGCACACATGCACACACACACACACACACACACACACACGCGCGCACACTAACATACACGCACGCACACATGCACACACACACACACACACACACACACACACACACGCGCACACTAACATATACGCACGCACACATGCACACACACACGCACGCACATACTAACATACACACACACACACACACACATACTAACATACACGCACGCACACATGCACACACACACACACATACTAACATATACGCACACACACACACACACACACACACACATACTAACATCCACGCACGCACGCACACATACACACACGCACGCACGCACACACACATACACACACGCACGCACACACACACACACACACACACATACTAACATATACGCACACACACACACACACACACACACACAAACATACTAACATATACGCACACACACACACACACACACACACACATACTAACATACACACACACACACACACTAACATACACGCACACACACACATACACGCACGCACACACACACAAGAAGTGCGTGTGTGTGTGTGTGTGTGTGTGTGTGTGTGTGTGTGTGTGTGTGTGTGTGTGTGTGTTTAATGACATCATGAATCAGAACCCTGACTCCTACTTGAGACGGTGTATTGACTCCTGTGTCTGCAGGCACCATCATCATGTCGGAGGACCTGCGTGATGCCCTGGACTGCATGTTCGATGCCCGGGTCCCCCGCCTGTGGCTGCGGCCCAGCTGGCCCTCGGCCACCCTGGGCTTCTGGTTCAGCGAGCTGCTGGAGAGGAACCAGCAGCTCAGCACCTGGATCAGCACCGGCAGACCCAACCAGTTCTGGCTCACCGGCTTCTTCAACCCACAGGTAGGTCCAGACGGGGGGTGAAACTGAGTACTTGTGGGTGGGGGGTACTGTACTTCAGTCCAGATGTTGAGGTACTTGTACTTTACTTGAGTCTTTTCTTTTAATGTTACTTTCTACTACTACTCCACTACATTGCATGCCAATAGTGTGTGTGTGTGTGTGTGTGTGTGTCTGTGTGTGTTTAATGACATCATCATCTCAGCTGGACTTGTAGCCATTATATTGTTGCTATGGTTGCTTTATAATAGAATATCTGAAAATAAACTAGATGTTCCTGATGATACTTACAAACTTTTTTGGTGGTGTTAGTACTTTTTTTCACTGCAGGACATTAACTTGTATTTTTTACAGTGTGGTGTTAGTACTTTTTTCACTGCAGGACTTTAACTTGTATTTTTTACAGTGTGGTTTTCAGTACTTTTTTCACTGCAGGACATTAACTTGTATTTTTTACAGTGTGGTGTTAGTACTTTTTTTCACTGCAGGAGATTAACTTGTATTTTTTACAGTGCGGTGAAGGCTGTGTTTTTGTCGCAGGGTTTTCTGACCGCCATGCGCCAGGAGACGACACGCGCCAACCTGTCCAGGGGCTGGGCCTTGGATACCGTAACCCTTAGCAACGATGTTACCAAGATGATGCGGGAGGACGTGTCGGCTCCGCCCCCAGAGGATGTGGGCGGAGTCTACATCTACGGTCTCTTCCTGGACGGTGCGGGATGGGACCGCCGCGGCGCCAAACTCTCTGAGGCCCCGCCCAAGGTTAGTGTGTGTGTGTGTGTGTGTGCTCGCATGTGTGTGTGTGTGTGTGTGTGTGTGTGTGTGCTTGCGTGTGTGTGTGTGTGTGTGTGTGTGTGTGTATCAAAGTGTAATCCTACAGGATAAAACCTCCTCTGTGTCCCTCAGGTCCTCTTCACTCCTCTCCCGGTGGTCCACGTCTACGCCGTCAGCGCCGGGGGCGGGGCTCCCGGCGGGGGGGGCGGGGCGCCCGGCGGGGGGGGGGGCGGCGGTCAGCCTGTACTCCTGTCCCGTCTACAAGAAACCGCGTCGGACCGACCTGAACTTCATCTTCTCTCTGCAGCTGCGCAGCGTCCAGCCGGCGGAGCACTGGACGCTGAGAGGCGCCGCGCTGCTCTGCGACTGCAAGTAGCCCCCCCACACCCACGCCCCCGATGCCCCCCACACCTCCACGCCCCCCACACCCCCACACCTCCACATCCCCCCACGCCCCCACAATCCACACCCCCCTCCACACTGGGACGTTTTGGTTGTTTTTTCCTACATTCCTGTCACTTTTTACAGTGTTCTTAAATCTTTTTTTTTCTTAAAATGCTTTGAAATTAAATAAAACTCCCAAATTCTACGTAAACATTGACCTGATCCGTTCTTCAGCGTGTGAGCAGCGTCGGACGGAAACATCCTCGGGAGTTTTTATATAATTTGGTTGAAGGAAACCCAAAATGTCTGAGATAGAAACGTTTTGAAAACGGGTCAAAATTGACTAGAAGACACCAGGAGGGTCAGGCATGTATGGGGGGGGGGTGTAGGAGAGAGGAGAGGAACGCCTTCCATCCATCCATCCAGTCTTCCATCCATCCATCCAGTCTTCCATCCATCCAGTCTTCAATCCATCCATCCATTCATCCATTCATCCATCCATCCATTCATCCATCCATTCATCCATCCATCCATTCATCCTTCCATCCATCCAGTCTTCCATCCATCCATCCAGTCTTCCATCCATCCAGTCTTCCATCCATTCATCCATCCATCCATTCATCCATTCATCCATCCATCCATTCATCCATCCATCATCCATCCATCCATCCATATATCCATCCATCCATCTATCCATCATCCATACTTCATCCATCCTTCCATCCATTCATCCATACTTCATCTATCCATCCATCATCCATCCATCCATATATCCATCCATCCATCATCCATCCATCCATATATCCATCCATCCATCCATCCATCATCCATCCATCATCCATCCATATATCCATCCATCCATCCATCCATCCATCATCCATCCATCCATATATCCATCCATCCATCATCCATCCATCCATATATCCATCCTTCCATCCATCCATCCATCCATCATCCATCCATCCATCCATCCATCCTTCCATCCATCCATCCTCTGTAGTTCAGCCCTGTGTGTAATAACAGCAAAATGGAAATTATTATTAATAAAGTATACATTATTATTATTTATTTCACCTATGGGTGCAAAACTGTCCTAACATTTAGCGTAGCATCATCATCCTTATCATCATCATCATCTTCTTCATCATCTTCATCATGATGCAAAAACAAGGGAACAGCATGGAGGAAGACACTTTGTTCTTTTATTTCCCAAAGTCAGTATTTATTGAACACAAAAAGACTAAATATAGATAAATATGTATATATATGTATTGTTAAGATTGGATCATGTCCAGAACACACGTGAATGCATGATAAATCCCCTCAGTGATCTCAGGAATCTGATTGGTTGTTGTCTCGATTCAGTCAGATCGGATCTGTCCGTCCTCAGCTCACTTCCTCTAACCCTCGTGTTGTCCTCCGGGTCAAAAAGGGACAAAAATTGGACATTTTCGTCCCTTTTTCAGACTTTTTATAGTTTCCACGACCACCACCTTACTAGTTTTACTACATGTTGGAATTCATTGTCAATAACCCTCATTTATATAGAATTATACCTGATATTAACCCTCATTTATATAGAATTATACCTGATATTAACCCTCATTTATATAGAATTATACCTGATATTAACCCTCATTTATATAGAATTATACCTGATATTAACCCTCATTTATATAGAATTATACCTGATATTAACCCTCATTTATATAGAATTATACCTAATATTAACCCTCATTTATATAGAATTATAACTAATATTAACCCTCATTTATATAGAATTATAACTAATATTAACCCTCATTTATATAGAATTATACCTGATATTAACCCTCATTTATATAGAATTATACCTAATATTAACCCTCATTTATATAGAATTATACCTGATATTAACCCCCATTTATATAGAATTATACCTAATATTAACCCTCATTTATATAGAATTATACCTAATATTAACCCTCATTTATATAGAATTATACCTGATATTAACCCTCATTTATATAGAATTATACCTGATATTAACCCTCATTTATATAGAATTATACCTGATATTAGAGTTAAAAAAGCAGAAATTATGAATTATTTTGGCTAATAGAGGAATGAAAGTGATCAGTTGTATTTTAAAGAGCGTTGGAAGGAATCCATTTTTATGGTAATTTGGTTAAAAAGAAACTCATATTTCAGATATAGAGATTTATTAAAGGGGTCAGATTAGACCCGAGGACAACAGGAGGACAACAGGAGGACACCAGGAGGACACCAGGAGGACACCAGGAGGACACCAGGAGGGGTAATAAAACTTGACTTGCGTCCTCGGCGCTCTGCTCGGTAGCAGCAGCTCTCTCGCTCTGCGTCTGCATCGCGTCACTAGAGTTACGTCTCCGTCCTCGGGTCGTGTCCAATTATCTGAAGTTCGTTAAAATCACTCCTGAGAATAAATCTGGTGGACGTGTGTTTCCATCCAACGGCTCTACAGCCAATAAGAACCTGTTACGTGATGACATCACACTGTCACGCAGTTCTAGGGTCAGACCGGTATATCTGATTGGTTGGAGACATTTTAAGGTGTTTCCATTCATTTACACTGAATCACACAACAGACGTCTACCATCACATGACCAATATGGGACAACATCACATGACCAATATGGGACATCACATGACCAATATGGGACAGGCTACATAGAGCTCATGTTCCAGCTGAGACATATCAAGCTTTAATAAGAAAACAACACTATCAACTTGCCTTTTATTTTATTTTTAACCCTATTTTTGAGACATGTCTCTCTGTCTGAGCGTCTTCCATTGTCTCCGCAGGACGTCCCACGGCTTGTCCTAACCTTTGTCGGCCATTTCCTTCACGAGTTCCTGATCAATTAAATCCAGAAAGTCTCTCGTCTCCTCGTCCGTCCACGTCCATCTGTCTTTGTCCATGTGTGAGACAGAGAGGAAATACTGGGGGAAATGAACTACAACTTCTTCTTCTTCTTCTGCGTTTTGTGGCGGGTTGCAACCATAAAATGACCTAAAACTTAATCACATCTCATTATTTATTCAGCAAATAAGGTTTCCATCAGCGTTTATCACATAAGAAGAAAATCATCAAGAGAAAATCAGAGGAGACGGACGGATTTCATTTGATATTCATGAAATTCACCAAATTTGACTGTTTCCAGAAGCCATTTTCCATTAAATCTCACTTCATCCAGATAAACCGTGATGGAGACGGAGCTGCAGTCTCGGGCTTTACGACAGCTGCTTCATGTCGTACATCGGCACCTCCGAATCCTCCGCCTTGCCCTCGTCCTCCGCCCCCTTGGCGGCGTCCGGGCTGGCCTTGCGGCCCTTGGGAGGGGGGACGGGCTGGGCCGCCTCGGCGGGGCCCTCGGCGGGGCCCTCTGCTCCTTCCTGGCCCTCCGCCACAGTCCTCTCCTTCTTGGGGTTGAGCTTGGCCTTCAGCCGCTCGCCCGACTGCTTCAGCCGCTCGCCCGACTGGCGGATCTTCTCGCGGCGCTCGGCCGTCACGATGCGCTCGCCCAGCTTGTTGACCTTGGTGCCCAGGTTCTCGCGGGTCTTGCTCATGTTCTCCTTGGAGAAGGTGGCTTTGAAGCTCTCGATGCGGGTCAGCCCCGTCTTCTTCTCGCGGCTGGCTGCCGCCGAGTCGGCCTCCTCCACCACCATGTACTCCTCGTCCGACTCCGGGGGGAGGTCGAACTTGTCCGGTTCCACCTCGGCTCTGGCGGCGCCGCTGCCGCTGGGCTCTGCTGGCTCGTTGCCTGGGGCGACAGCCTTCAGCTCCTGGTCACCCTGAGGGAGACACAACAGAACCAGGGTGAACCCGGGGTGACATCATGATGTTGAATCTGTTATCTGGTTGATAAAGCGTGCCGTGTAGCTGTTAGCTGTTGCACCTGAACGCACCACCCTGTAAGACCAGCACGCCCAGAATGCACCTGAACGCACCACCCTGTAAGACCAGCACGCCCAGAATGCACCTGAACACACCTCCCTGTAAGACCAGCACGCCCAGAATGCACCTGAACACACCTCCCTGTAAGACCAGCACGCCCAGAATGCACCTGAACACACCTCCCTGTAAGACCAGCACGCCCAGAATGCACCTGAACACACCTCCCTGTAAGACCAGCACGCCCAGAATGCACCTGAACACACCTCCCTGTAAGACCAGCCCTCCCAAAATGCACCTGAACACACCTCCCTGTAAGACCAGCACGCCCAGAATGCACCTGAACACACCTCCCTGTAAGACCAGCACGCCCAGAATGCACCTGAACACACCTCCCTGTAAGACCAGCCCTCCCAGAATGCACCTGAACACACCTCCCTGTAAGACCAGCCCTCCCAGAATGCACCTGAACACACCTCCTGAGATGATTTCCTCCATCAGAGCGATGTACACAGCCCGATACGATATCATCACGATACGATATTATTGCGATTTTAAACATATTCTGCGATATATTACAATTTATAACCTTTTTTCCATCTTCTGATTTTTCCCCAATTTTCAGACCAACACATATAATATATAATAATATATAATAATAGATAATAACATATAATAATATATAATAATAGATCTATACTCTGCGCCTGTGTATTGATGCAGTACTGCCATGGAAGATATTGCAATACTCTGCGGGATCGATTTGTTTCCCCGTGGTCCAGGAGCCCGTGGTGGGCTGGATGACTATATTAGGAGACGGGTCAGACTCAGAATAACCTGGACCGTCAGCGATCAGCTGGCACCGTCACTTACAGCGCACACACACACATACACACACACACACACACACACACACACTCACACACACAGAGACACACTCACACACACAGAGACACACACACACACACACACACACTCACACACACACTCACACACACAGAGACACACTCACACGCACACTCACACACACTCACACACACACACCGGCCTCAGTTTCATCTATACTATGGTTCTCCCTTTTGAAGAGAGACAGAAAGCGAGAGGTTCGTGAAGTCCGCTCAAAAAATCTCTTAATAAAGAATATGGGTCGTTAAAAGCTGCTTCACATCCACCTATGTGGTTGTTTTCTGGGTGAGGCCGGTCTGATCTACACCTGCACCACCTTCACATCAACCTCACGGTCCTGGATATTTTTATTATTATCTGTATTTATAGTTTTTCCATTTATTTATACTCTGGTTAGACTCAATATCATCTATATTATATATATTATTATATATACTATATACTTACTCTTGCTATTATTTAATTATACATATGTATATATATATACATATGTATATATATATATACATATGTATATATATGTGTATATATATACATATGTATATATACATATGTATATATATATGTATATATATACATATGTATATATATACATATATATATATATATATACATATGTATATATATGTATATATAAACATATATACATATATATACACATGTTTTGTCTATATTAGATCTCCTGATATTATCCTGATATTTAGCATGTTAGCTTTCTAATGCTAACATGAAAGAATGCATGCACTTAGCATGGTAAAGACACTCACACACTCACACACACTCACACACTCACACACACAAATTTTAACCCTTTTGACCGTTGACAGTTTTTTAACTTTTTCTTATGT
>JABXJD010000101.1:40000-60000 GCA_013375575.1 Percina caprodes | reverse complement strand
AATTGACAAAAAACACCCAAATTCAATGAAAGTAGTGAACTGATTAGCACGCCCAGAATGCACCTGTAGCAGCTCGTTCCTCCTCCATCTTCCTCCCATTCTGTCGCTAACACATCAGGATGAACACCACGTCCTGTATACATCAACAATAATCTAATTAATAAGTACACAACAGGACCGCCGCTCACTGTTGATCACAGAAGAGTTAAAAGTCTTTCATCTCTCTATCTATCTATCTATCTATCTATCTATCTATCTATCTATCTATCTATCTATCTATCTATCTATCTATCTATCTATCTCTCTGTAGGTCATTACTTGTAAATACCCATGAAGCATCTGTGATTCCTACCTGATAGATGACCACCCTGAACTTGTTCTTGGCGAGCAGGTCCCCCTGCGTGGCCTCCACCTTCTTCACCCGGACGTTCTGGTTCTCCACGCGCACCCGGACGTCCTTGACGTGGCGGCTGACCTTGCGGGTCTTCTCCAGCAGCCGGTCGACGGTGGAGCTGGTGTTGGCGTGGGCGCTGGTCAGCTTGATGACGTCCGTCTGGATGGTCTTCACCGTGCTCTCCAGCTCCAGCTGGCGCTCCTCCATGCGCTGCTGCGTGGTCTGGACGCTGTCCATGAGGCCCGCCACGCGCTCCAGCAGCACCATGATGCTCCCCGCGTCGTCTCCGCCGCCCGCCGCCATGCCTGGCTTGTCTGCCATACTTGCTTCTTATTGGTTAGCTGTACGTGTCCGCTCGATGAACGGATCCCAGCGCTGAAGGGAAGAAGGGACGAGGAAGGGTCGGGTCGGCCAAGAGAAGGGACGATCTCCTGCGAGAACAGCGAAATCTTGGGATTCTGGAGAATAAATGACGATCAGAGCCACGGAAAACAGAAGAATAAGGATCGAGGCATCCGGGGGTCCGAAGGAAGGAATAGAAACCTCCTCTGGACGGAGAAGGAGAGACAGGAGGAGGACAGGCGTGCCGGATCACCCCTCTGCAACTGGAGATTGACCCTGAAACTAGTCAGACCAGCAGATAGATTCCACCCTGCTGGGGGAGGGAGGGAGGGAGGGAGGGAGGGAGGGAGGGAGGGAGGGAGGGAGAAGCTTAAAAGAGAGAGTTGAGTGGAAGAGATTTTCACTGGTTCATTTTAAAGTGACCACACCGTATAAGTACCTCAGACTCTCTTTATTAATCCTTTTGGGATGATTCCCGCAAAGAAAATGTAATTTCCTGCAGCAGTTTTCAGCAAGAATACAGTATAGAAAAAGAAAAAGACAGTTATCTTACTGTAGTAGACAGTAAGATAACAATAATAACAGTAATAATGATAAAAACAATAAGAAACGGGGCGATAATTAAAGAAGTCCTCGCCGTAGTTGACTGAATGCATCGCTGCCTTTGAGCTCCTTTTCTCTGTTAAACTGAGTTTCTCCACAAAGAATCAAGCAAAGCATCACATTTAATTGTGTGTTTTCCAGAAATGGTTCATAAGACTCTTAGAAATAGATTAAAAATGACTAATGACCAAAACTACTCGACGGATGGACAGCTCAGCACATCTTATTCTAACTTTGGCATTAAGTCCTGATCCACTTCTCCCGTCTGGAGGTCCTGAGCTGCCCTCTAACGTCAAAAGTTGTGAAAAATGGGACAAAAACGTTGAAAACGTTGATAAAAAGTGTTGATTTTCAATTTTGACGGGAAGACAACACGAGGGTTAAAGGGGTTTTTGGAGCCAGAAAAACCAAATTGTCACTTTTCTTTCCAAGTTTTTGACCTTTTTTCTCCAAATTTTTCAACGTTCTTTTATTAATTTTTCTTTACATGCTATACAATTGAATAAAACACCCAAATTCAAAGAAAGTAGTGAACTGATCATGTGTTTAAGTTGTGGAGAACGTTATTTGGTTTTACAGTTAAGTTGAAAGAAACCCAAATTTCGTATCGAAACTTCTTTAAATCTGAGCTGCCCTCAAACGTCCCATAAACCCGAGAATATGGACCTGAAAATGGATATTATAGGAATGCAGGCGTTAATGAGCCAGTTGGACCGACGGGGACATGGATCCGGGCTAACTCTGTGTTCTCTGCTGCTAAAAATACCAGCGAGGGTAAAGTGACTCCCTGCCCCGCTTTGGGAGCTGAGTGTATTAAAAGGAATGGAAACCCCCCCCATCTATTCCTCCATCATCCATCTATCAGCTGCCACCTTTTCACTTGTTCTGCCTTAATCCCTCATTCCAGATTTAGACTTTTCGGCGCCCCCCCCAAGCCCCAAATGCACAGCAAGCTTTCTGAAACGTCTTCCTCACGCTCACGCTTGCCATGGCTGCCATCTTTGTTCGGTCTGAGCCGATAATGGTGTCTGTAAGGGTCCATGATGCATGGAGCCACAGACCGTTAGCCCGTTAGCCCGTTAGCATGCTACATGCTACATGCTAGGCTACTCTGTTAATTAGCATGACTGTCCATTGAACTTTAACCCGTGTGTCGTCAACCATGAAACATTATTATCACTTTTTCTGACATTTTTGTCACTTTTTCAATGTTGTAAGTTCTTTTATTTGATAGTTATTTGATATTTTTGATGTTTTAATGTCGAAGGTTAATTGTTTTGTGACAAAAAAACTGAAAATGGGTCAAATTTGACCCGAGGACAACAGGAGGGTTAAGTATTTTCATCAACTGTCCTGTTCCTACAGATGGTTTTCAGTTAATTACTACTGACTTGTAGTTTGAATCAGGTTCTTTTAATGATTTCCAACTTCAGATTACTCTGGAACACATTTAACGTCTAATTTACAGTAACTTCCTGTAACGTTTGGCAGCAAGTTACTGTCAATTCTTTTCCCCGTGAAGGTACCGTACTTCCATTTAAAGTATTTTATGTATTCATTGTAAAATACAAAACAATTAAACCCAACATGAGGGTTAAAAGACGTCGTCATGGCGACCTTGACAGGTCAGAAAACGTCGCAACCCGACAGTCTGCCAGCTGATTGTGACAAGATGTTAGAGGATGAAGAGAGAAGGGGACTCCCCACATCTGAAAGCCTTCGACCAGCTGCCGCCTATAATTACCCCCACCCCATCAGTGCTATATTTAACTCCTCCTCCCTGTAGAAGACATCACCAGGAGCGCTTGGTTTCCACTCTTCCATCAAACCAGGTGGGTGGAGTTCAATGAATCAGAGAGAGGGACCGTTACTTAATTCAAGGGTTTTGGTTAACCCTCACGTTGTCCTCGGGTCAAATTGACCCGTTATCCTATATCAATGTTCTTTTTAATTACCCCAAAAACTCTTAATTCACCCATTTACATGTGGAGATATGCTGCTCTATACACGCTAAAAGTAGTGATTATTTACATGGAGTCTGGTGGAGATATGCTGCTCTACACTTGCTAAAAGTAGTGATTATTTACATGGAGTCTGGTGGAGATATGCTGCTCTATACACACTAAAAGTAGTGATTATTTACATGGAGTCTGGTGGAGATATGCTGCTCTACACTTGCTAAAAGTAGTGATTATTTACATGGAGTCTGGTGGAGATATGCTGCTCTATACACACTAAAAGTAGTGATTATTTACATGGAGTCTGGTGGAGATATGCTGCTCTATACACGCTAAAAGTAGTGATTATTTACATGGAGTCTGGTGGAGATATGCTGCTCTATACACGCTAAAAGTAGTGATTATTTACATGGAGTCTGGTGGAGATATGCTGCTCTACACTTGCTAAAAGTAGTGATTATTTACATGGAGTCTGGTGGAGATATGCTGCTCTATACACACTAAAAGTAGTGATTATTTACATGGAGTCTGGTGGAGATATGCTGCTCTATACACGCTAAAAGTAGTGATTATTTACATGGAGTCTGGTGGAGATATGCTGCTCTATACACGCTAAAAGTAGTGATTATTTACATGGAGTCTGGTGGAGATATGCTGCTCTATACACGCTAAAAGTAGTGATTATTTACATGGAGTCTGGTGGAGATATGCTGCTCTATACACTATATATATATATATATATATATATATATATATATGAATCAAAATGTAGAAGAAGTGAAAGTATATACTGAGAGATGTGTTGACTTCAGTTTCCTGTTACAGTCGGAGCTTCCCTGGAGGAGCATCTAGTGGCCATTTGAGGAACTGCACGTCATCACCCCCCCCCCACCCCCCCACATCCCCGTTGCTAGACACCTTCAGGTGGCTGAGGTATTTTGTCCTGATGCAATACACCTACTGTAGCCTCTCTCTCTCTCTTTCTGTCTCTCGATCTCTCTATCTGTGTATCTGTGTGACCCTCCCTACAGGTTTCTCTACAGAGCCCCCAACAGGATTCTCTATAGGAACCCCCCCCCCCACACAGAAGACAGCGATGACTCGGTGGTTTTGAACATCATGATTTAATTCTAGTTCAACTACAGAACAGCTCTACACATCAACTTCACTGGTTCATGCAACATCTACAGTCAGATCCCTCCGTCTCCACGGCTACGTCTCCACGGCTACGTCTCCACGGCTACGTCTCCACGGCCACGTTTCCACGGCTACGTTTTGGTTTTTAAGCGTTTTGAGTTTTGAGCCCAAAGTGATCTCGGAGTGTTTTTATCTCCCGAAGAAGAACTAATCTCTGTTAAAACCTCATATCTCACCAACATCCTGGTATAGTTACCATGGTAACCTCAAATCTCATCATCATCCTGGTATACTGGACATAGACAGGAGGCAGCGTGGAGACTCCGCCCCCTGCTGGTAGTTACCATGGTAACGTTAGTAGCTTTAAGTCTCAGAGAACGAGACCGATAAGAACCAATCAGGAGGAGAGACGATGGCGTCGGGAAACGCCAGAGCAGGGGGAATGAGAGGGGGGGAACACCAGAGCAGGGGGAATGAGAGGGGAAACGCCAGAGCAGGGGGAATGAGAGGGAGGAACACCAGAGCAGGGGGAATGAGAGGGGGAAACGCCAGAGCAGGGGGAATGAGAGGGGGGAGACGCCAGAGCAGGGGGAATGAGAGGGGAGACACCAGAGCAGGGGGAATGAGAGGGGGAAACGCCAGAGCAGGGGGAATGAGAGGGGGAAACAGCAGAGCAGGGGGAATGAGAGGGAGGAACACCAGAGCAGGGGGAATGAGAGGGGGAAACGCCAGAGCAGGGGGAATGAGAGGGGGGAGACGCCAGAGCAGGGGGAATGAGAGGGGGAGACACCAGAGCAGGGGGAATGAGACGGGAACGCCAGAGCAGGGGGAATGAGGGGAAACGTAGTAGAAGATATTCTTTTGAAACCCAGACGTAGCGATGTAGACGTTGCCATGGTTACCACAATAAAACAACCAACACGGACACTTCGTACCATCGTCACAAATTATATAAAAATAAGAAAGACCCCAAAATTAACAAAGTCGTTAAATAATCATCACAAAAACATTGGAATCCATTTCCGGAATGGCGTCATCTGAAAATAAAACAACAACAACAGCAGCTGTACACGGCGGCGTTCTCAAGTAGAAAAAACAGCGTTTTGGTTTTCAGGTCTCATCGTTACAAATATTAAAAAAGTAAAATAAAGTGGATCTGAGGTACATGGAAGATTTGTTTTAGACCGTGTGGGACGCTGAAGACCTAAAAGAATCCGATGTGATGAGACCACGTTAGCTGCAAGACCCAAAGTCACAGCAAGACTCGACCCCCGTGTCCTCGGGTATAATTTGACCCATTTTTAAAATGTTTCCGTATCAGAAAATTAGGTTTCTTTATACCAAAATGTAAAAAAAAAAAACAAAAAAAAACACGTCTTTAATGTCTCTGTTATTTAATGTTATGGCATTTAAAAAAAATGACAAAATCTTTGGAAAAAGGACAAAAACGTTGGAAAAAATGAAAAAAACGTTGGAAAAAATGAGAAAAACATTGAAAAAATTGACAAAAACGTTGGAAAAAATGACGAAAACGCCAGGATAATATTCAAAAACGTCAGGAAAAGTGGGAAAAGCTTAAAAAAATATATCAAAACAACGCAGACAAATACTGACAGAAACTTAAAAAGTGACGAAAAGACGTCAAAATATTTTGACCCAGAAAAAAAAAATTACAAAAAACTTTGAAAAAAGTGACAAAAACGTCAGAAAAAGCTTCAAAAACATCAGGAGACAAAAAGTGACAAAACGGTGGATGAACACATGAACACGTTAAAGACGTCGTAGCCGCGTGTTCGATGCCGATGTCTACGCCACTTAAACAGTCGTGTGGTCGTCACGGCAACTACGCAATCTTTCTGTTTTTTTCGGGTTTCGTTTTGGGATTTTTTAACACTTTTTGTGTTGTTTTTGACACGTTTCCCCTACTTTTGTCGTTTCTTTGCAATTTTTGTCAATTTTTTGTCATTTTTTTGTCATTTTTTTGTCATTTTTTTGTCATTTTTTTGTCATTTTTTTGTCATTTCTTTTTCTGAAATGCTATAAAATTTAATTAAACACTCCCAACTGATCATTTCTATAACTTGTGAGGCGCGCTACCAACTGAGCTCCCCGGGCGCCCATATGCTCCTTGACGTTGTGGGCTCGGGTTCGACTCCGACCTTTCATGTCTTCAGCTGTCCTGTCAAAATAAAGGCTGAAAATACCCAAAAATAATCTTTAAAAAAAATATACATATTAAAAACATAACTTGTGAGGAATCTTCCATGTTGTTTTTCACAGTTTGTTAGAGACCCTCGTGTTGTCCTCCCGGGTCAAAAAGGGACAAATAATGGACATTTTCGTCCCTTTTTCAGACTTTTTTTATAGTCTCCACTACCACCACCTTACTAGTTTTATACTTTAAGGAATTTATGGTCAATAACCCTCATTTATATAGAATTATACCTAATATCAGAGACTAATTAGAGACTAACTGAGATTATTGAGACTAATAGTTAAGATCAGAGGAATGAAAGAGCGTTGGAAGGATCCATTTTATGGTAATTTGGTTAAAAAGAAACTCAGATTTCAGATATAGACATTTATTAAAGGGACAGATTTGCCCCGAGGACAACAGGAGGACACCAGGAGGACACCAGGAGGACAACAGGAGGACACCAGGAGGACACCAGGAGGACACCAGGAGGACAACAGGAGGACAACGGGGGGGGGGGTAAGTCTTCCTAAAAACTATAAAACAGCTTCAGCCTGTGTCCCACAGGGTTAAAACCAAAAGAGACAAGTTGGCGTCCTGGATGGGGACGGACGGTCCAAAGTGAAGAGACAATCAGATAAATAATGCTCGTTCCTGCTGGAGGACGCATGTCTTCCATAGTCTGAGAGGACGGACACCGACACGAAATCATCTGCAGACCGCGGCGAAAGAAAAGAAATGAAACATGGACGTAAAGTGTTGAACATAAGGCCCCGTAAGAAAGAAGAAATCCCCAAATATCTTAAAAAGGGAAAAAGAGGCACCAAGAAGTCAGGATATAAAAATGGTGTCAGTCTGTGGAAAGGTAGAAGTCTTATATTTCATAAAAACGAGAGAGTGAGAGAGAGAGGGGGGAGAGGGGGAGGGAGGGGGGGAGAGAGAGAGAGAGAGAGAGAGAGAGGGAGAGAGAGGGGAGAGAGAGGGAGAGAGGGGGAAGGGGAGAGAGAGAGAGGGAGATGGAGAGAGAGAGAGAGAGAGGGAGATGGAGAGAGAGAGAGAGAGAGGGAGATGGAGAGAGAGAGAGAGAGAGGGAGATGGAGAGAGAGAGAGAGAGAGAGAGAGAGGGGAGAGAGGGGAGAGAGAGGGAGAGAGAGAGAGAGAGAGAGGGAGAGAGAGAGAGAGAGAGAGAGAGAGGAGATGGAGAGAGAGAGAGGGAGAGAGAGAGAGGGAGATGGAGAGAGAGAGAGGGAGAGAGAGAGAGGGAGGCTACATCATCCTGGAGGACGTTCCCGACGGGAAGTGTCCGAGATGCTGCTTCTGTCTCCGTCCACGCTTCGTCTTGTTGCACCGCCTGCAGGAGAAAACAGGAAGTACGAAGTACACGTCAACAACAGGAAGTACGAAGTACACGTCAACAACAGGTACAACAATAGTTTGTCCTCTCTCGTCCCATTTCCGAAATTTTTCAACATACTTTATGACTTTTTCCGATTTAATTCGACGTACAATGCTACGATTTTTTCAGAATTACGTGATTTACTGAACTATGACTTATGTAGACGTTTTTATTATATACAGTGAACCCTGGTTTATCACGCGGGTTACGTCGCCGTGAGGCGAAACCCGTGAAGTAGTAACCTTTATAATTATTATACGATGAAATACTCCATAATACATGAAACCAAAGAACAAAACCTTTAACAGGCCCAAGCATTTAACAAATAAAAGTACTGTAGAAACGATTTTTTATAAATAACTACTGTACTGTAAAATAATAATTTTAACCATCAACACGAACTGAAGGCTTCAAATTGGTGTGTTTCTTCTTCTAAAGCCCGCGGTGCAGGTGTGTTTCTTCTTCTAAAGCCCGCGGTGCAGGTGTGTTTCTTCTTCTAAAGCCCGCGGTGCAGGTGTGTTTCTTCTTCTAAAGCCGCGGTGCAGGTGTGTTTCTTCTTCTAAAGCCCGCGGTGCAGGTGTGTTTTTCTTCTAAAGCCCGCGGTGCAGGTGTGTTTCTTCTCTAAAGCCCGCGGTGTGTTTTTCTTCTTCCGCGGTGCAGGTGTGTTTTTCTTCTAAAGCCCGCGGTGCAGGTGTGTTTCTTCTTCTACAGCCCGCGGTGCAGGTGTGTTTCTTCTTCTAAGCCCGCGGTGCAGGTGTGTTTCTTCTTCTACAGCCCGCGGTGCAGGTGTGTTTCTCTTCTAAAGCCCGCGGTGCAGGTGTGTTTCTTCTTCTAAAGCCGCGGTGCAGGTGTGTTTCTTCTTCTAAAGCCCGCGGTGCAGGTGTGTTTTTCTTCTAAAGCCCGCGGTGCAGGTGTGTTTCTCTTCTAAAGCCCGCGGTGCAGGTGTGTTTCTTCTTCTAAAGCCCGCGGTGCAGGTGTGTTTCTTCTTCTAAAGCCCGCGGTGCAGGTGTGTTTCTTCTTCTAAAGCCCGCGGTGCAGGTGTGTTTCTTCTTCTAAAGCCCGCGGTGCAGGTGTGTTTCTTCTTCTAAAGCCCGCGGTGCAGGTGTGTTTCTTCTTCTAAAGCCCGCGGTGCAGGTGTGTTTTTCTTCTAAAGCCCGCGGTGCAGGTGTGTTTCTTCTTCTAAAGCCGCGGTGCAGGTGTGTTTCTTCTTCTAAAGCCGCGGTGCAGGTGTGTTTCTTCTTCTAAAGCCCGCGGTGCAGGTGTGTTTCTTCTTCTACAGCCCGCGGTGCAGGTGTGTTTCTTCTTCTAAAGCCCGCGGTGCAGGTGTGTTTTCTTCTAAAGCCGCGGTGCAGGTGTGTTTCTTCTTCTAAAGCCCGCGGTGCAGGTGTGTTTCTTCTTCTAAAGGCCGCGGTGCAGGTGTGTTTCTTCTTCTACAGCCCGCGGTGCAGGTGTGTTTCTTCTTCTACAGCCCGCGGTGCAGGTGTGTTTCTTCTTCTACAGCCGCGGTGCAGGTGTGTTTCTTCTTCTAAAGCCCGCGGTGCAGGTGTGTTTCTTCTTCTACAGCCCGCGGTGCAGGTGTGTTTCTTCTTCTACAGCCCGCGGTGCAGGTGTGTTTCTTCTTCTACAGCCCGCGGTGCAGGTGTGTTTCTTCTTCTACAGCCCGCGGTGCAGGTGTGTTTCTTCTTCTAAAGCCCGCGGTGCAGGTGTGTTTCTTCTTCTAAAGCCCGCGGTGCAGGTGTGTTTCTTCTTCTAAAGCCCGCGGTGCAGGTGTGTTTCTTCTTCTAAAGCCCGCGGTGCAGGTGTGTTTCTTCTACAGCCCGCGGTGCAGGTGTGTTTCTTCTTCTACAGCCCGCGGTGCAGGTGTGTTTCTTCTTCTACAGCCGCGGTGCAGGTGTGTTTCTTCTTCTACAGCCCGCGGTGCAGGTGTGTTCTCTTCTAAAGCCCGCGGTGCAGGTGTGTTTCTTCTTCTAAAGCCCGCGGTGCAGGTGTGTTTCTTCTTCTAAAGCCCGCGGTGCAGGTGTGTTTCTTCTTCTAAAGCCCGCGGTGCAGGTGTGTTTCTTCTTCTAAAGCCCGCGGTGCAGGTGTGTTTCTTCTTCTAAAGCCGCGGTGCAGGTGTGTTTCTTCTTCTAAAGCCCGCGGTGCAGGTGTGTTTTTCTTCTAAAGCCCGCGGTGCAGGTTTGTTTCTCTTCTAAAGCCCGCGGTGCAGGTGTGTTTCTTCTTCTAAAGCCGCGGTGCAGTGTGTTTTTCTTCTAAAGCCGCGGTGCAGGTGTGTTTCTTCTTCTAAAGCCGCGGTGCAGGTGTGTTTCTTCTTCTAAAGCCCGCGGTGCAGGTGTGTTTCTTCTTCTAAAGCCCGCGGTGCAGGTGTGTTTCTTCTAAAGCCCGCGGTGCAGGTGTGTTTCTTCTTCTAAAGCCGCGGTGCAGGTGTGTTTCTTCTAAAGCCCGCGGTGCAGGTGTGTTTCTTCTTCTAAAGCCCGCGGTGCAGGTGTGTTTCTTCTTCTAAAGGCCGCGTTGCAGGTGTGTTTCTTCTTCTAAAGCCCGCGGTGCAGGTGTGTTTCTTCTTCTAAAGCCCGCGGTGCAGGTGTGTTTCTTCTTCTAAAGCCCGCGGTGCAGGTGTGTTTTTCTTCTAAAGCCGCGGTGCAGGTGTGTTTCTTCTTCTAAAGCCGCGGTGCAGGTGTGTTTCTTCTTCTAAAGCCAGCGGTGCAGGTGTGTTTCTTCTTCTACAGCCCGCGGTGCAGGTGTGTTTCTTCTTCTACAGCCCGCGGTGCAGGTGTGTTTCTTCTTCTACAGCCCGGTGCAGGTGTGTTTCTTCTTCTAAAGCCCGCGGTGCAGGTGTGTTTCTTCTTCTAAAGCCCGCGGTGCAGGTGTGTTTCTTCTTCTAAAGCCCGCGGTGCAGGTGTGTTTCTTCTTCTAAAGGCCACGGTGCAGGTGTGTTTCTTCTAAAGCCGCGGTGCAGGTGTGTTTCTTCTTCTAAAGGCCGCGGTGCAGGTGTGTTTCTTCTTCTAAAGCGCGGTGCAGGTGTGTTTCTTCTTCTAAAGGCCGCGGTGCAGGTGTGTTTCTTCTTCTAAGGCGCGGTGCAGGTGTGTTTCTCTTCTAAAGCCCGCGGTGCAGGTGTGTTTCTTCTTCTAAAGCCCGCGGTGCAGGTGTGTTTCTTCTTCTAAAGCCCGCGGTGCAGGTGTGTTTCTTCTTCTAAAGCCGCGGTGCAGGTGTGTTTCTTCTTCTAAGCCGCGGTGCAGGTGTGTTTCTTCTTCTAAAGCCCAGCGGTGCAGGTGTGTTTCTTCTTCTAAAGCCCGCGGTGCAGGTGTGTTTCTTCTTCTAAAGCCAGCGGTGCAGGTGTGTTTCTTCTTCTAAAGGCGCGGTGCAGGTGTGTTTCTTCTTCTAAAGCCGCGGTGCAGGTGTGTTTCTTCTTCTAAAGCCCGCGGTGCAGGTGTGTTTCTTCTTCTAAAGCCCGCGGTGCAGGTGTGTTTCTTCTTCTAAAGCCAGCGGTGCAGGTGTGTTTCTTCTAAAGCCCGCGGTGCAGGTGTGTTTCTTCTTCTACAGCCCGCGGTGCAGGTGTGTTTCTTCTTCTAAAGCCCGCGGTGCAGGTGTGTTTCTTCTTCTAAAGCCGCGGTGCAGGTGTGTTTCTTCTTCTAAAGCCCGCGGTGCAGGTGTGTTTCTTCTTCTAAAGCCCGCGGTGCAGGTGTGTTTCTTCTTCTAAAACCCGCGGCGCAGGTGTGTTTCTTCTTCTACAGCCCGCGGCGCAGGTGTGTTTCTTCTTCTAAAGCCCGCGGTGCAGGTGTGTTTCTTCTTCTAAAGCCCGCGGTGCAGGTGTGTTTCTTCTCTGCTCGCGGTGCAGGTGTGTTTCTTCTTCTAAAGCCCGCGGTGCAGGTGTGTTTCTTCTTCTGTGCTCGCGGTGCAGGTGTGTTTCTTCTTCTAAGCCGCGGTGCAGGTGTGTTTCTTCTTCTAAAGCTCATGTGCAGGTGTGTTTCTTCTTCTAAAGCCGCGGTGCAGGTGTGTTTCTTCTAAAGCCCGCGGTGCAGGTGTGTTTCTTCTTCTAAAGCCGCGGTGCAGGTGTGTTTCTTCTTCTATAGCCCGCGGTGCAGGTGTGTTTCTTCTTCTACAGCTCGCGGTGCAGGTGTGTTTTTCTTCTAAAGCTCGCGGTGCAGGTGTGTTTTTCTTCTAAAGCCCGCGGTGCAGGTGTGTTTCTTCTTCTAAAGCCGCGGTGCAGGTGTGTTTTTCTTCTAAAGCCTCGCGTGCAGGTGTGTTTTTCTTCTAAAGCCCAGCGGTGCAGGTGTGTTTCTTCTTCTAAAGCTCGCGGTGCAGGTGTGTTTCTCTTCTAAAGCTCGCGGTGCAGGTGTGTTTCATCTTCTAAAGCCCGCGGTGCAGGTGTGTTTCTTCTTCTAAAGCCCGCGGTGCAGGTGTGTTTCTTCTAAAGCCGCGTGCAGGTGTGTTTCTTCTTCTAAAGCCCTCGGTGCAGGTGTGTTTCTTCTTCTAAAGGCCGCGGTGCAGGTGTGTTTCTTCTTCTAAAGCCCGCGGTGCAAGTGTGTTTCTCTTCTAAAGCCCGCGGTGCAGGTGTGTTTCTTCTTCTAAAGCCGCGGTGCAGGTGTGTTTCTTCTTCTACAGCCCGCGGTGCAGGTGTGTTTCTTCTTCTAAAGCCAGCGGTGCAGGTGTGTTTCTTCTTCTAAAGCCAGCGGTGCAGGTGTGTTTCTTCTAAAGCCAGCGGTGCAGGTGTGTTTCTTCTTCTACAGCCGCGGTGCAGGTGTGTTTCTTCTTCTAAAGCGGCGGTGCAGGTGTGTTTCTTCTTCTAAAGCCGGCGGTGCAGGTGTGTTTCTTCTCTGGCATGGTGCAGGTGTGTTTCTTCTAAAGCCGGCGGTGCAGGTGTGTTTCTTCTTCTAAAGCCCGCGGTGCAGGTGTGTTTCTTCTTCTACAGCCCGCGGTGCAGGTGTGTTTTTCTTCTAAAGCCCGCGGTGCAGGTGTGTTTCTTCTTCTAGCCCGCGGTGCAGGTGTGTTTCTTCTTCCAGCCGCGGTGCAGGTGTGTTTCTTCTAAAGCCCGCGGTGCAGGTGTGTTTCTAAAGCCCGCGGTGCAGGTGTGTTTCTTCTTCTACAGCCCGCGGTGCAGGTGTGTTTCTTCTTCTACAGCCCGCGGTGCAGGTGTGTTTCTTCTTCTACAGCCCGCGGTGCAGGTGTGTTTCTTCTTCTAAAGCCCGGTGCAGGTGTGTTTCTCTTCTAAAGCCCGCGTGCAGGTGTGTTTCTTCTTCTAAAGCCGCGGTGCAGGTGTGTTTCTTCTTCTAAAGCCCGCGGTGCAGGTGTGTTTCTTCTTCTAAAGCCCGCGGTGCAGGTGTGTTTCTTCTTCTGCCCGCGGTGCAGGTGTGTTTCTTCTTCTACAGCCAGCGGTGCAGGTGTGTTTTTCTTCAGTTCGCGGTGCAGGTGTGTTTCTTCTAAAGCCCGCGGTGCAGGTGTGTTTCTTCTTCTAAAGCCCGCGGTGCAGGTGTGTTTCTTCTTTCGCGGTGCAGGTGTGTTTCTTCTTCTAAAGCCCGCGGTGCAGGTGTGTTTCTTCTTCTAAAGCCCGCGGTGCAGGTGTGTTTTCTTCTAAAGCCCATGTGCAGGTGTGTTTCTTCTTCTAAAGCCCGCGGTGCAGGTGTGTTTCTTCTTCTAAAGCTCGCGGTGCAGGTGTGTTTCTTCTTCTAAAGCCCGCGTGCAGGTGTGTTTCTTCTTCTAAAGCCCCGGTGCAGGTGTGTTTCTTCTTCTAAAGCCCGCGGTGCAGGTGTGTTTCTTCTTCTAAAGGCCGCGGTGCAGGTGTGTTTTTCTTCTAAAGCCCGCAGTGCAGGTGTGTTTCTTCTTCTAAAGGCCGCGGTGCAGGTGTGTTTCTTCTTCTAAAGGCCGCGGTGCAGGTGTGTTTCTTCTTCTAAAGCCCGCGGTGCAGGTGTGTTTCTTCTTCTAAAGCCGCGGTGCAGGTGTGTTTCTTCTTCTAAAGCCCGCGGTGCAGGTGTGTTTCTTCTTCTGCCCGCGGTGCAGGTGTGTTTCTTCTTCTAAAGCCCGCGGTGCAGGTGTGTTTCTTCTTCTAAAGCCCGCGTGCAGGTGTGTTTCTTCTTCTAAAGCCCGCGGTGCAGGTGTGTTTTTCTTCTAAAGGCCGGTGCAGGTGTGTTTCTTCTTCTAAAGGCCGCGGTGCAGGTGTGTTTTTCTTCAGCGCGGTGCAGGTGTGTTTCTTCTAGCCCGCGTGTGGTGTGTTTCTTCTTCTAAAGCCTCGGTGCAGGTGTGTTTCTTCTTCTAAAGCCCGCGTGCAGGTGTGTTTTTCTTCTAAAGCCACGGTGCAGGTGTGTTTCTTCTTCTAAAGGCCGCGGTGCAGGTGTGTTTCTTCTTCTAAACACCGCGGTGCAGGTGTGTTTTTCTTCTAAAGCCTGCGGTGCAGGTGTGTTTCTTCTTCTAAAGGCCGCGGTGCAGGTGTGTTTCTTCTTCTAAACACCGCGGTGCAGGTGTGTTTCTTCTTCTGTCGCGGTGCAGGTGTGTTTCTTCTAAAGGCCGCGGTGCAGGTGTGTTTTTCTTCTAAAGCCGCGGTGCAGGTGTGTTTTTCTTCTAAAGCCGCGGTGCAGGTGTGTTTTTCTTCTAAAGCCCGCGGTGCAGGTGTGTTTTTCTTCTAAAGCCCGCGGTGCAGGTGTGTTTCTTCTTCTAAAGGCCGCGGTGCAGGTGTGTTTCTTCTTCTAAACGCCGCGGTGCAGGTGTGTTTCTTCTTCTAAAGCCGCGGTGCAGGTGTGTTTCTTCTTCTAAACACGCGGTGCAGGTGTGTTTCTTCTAAAGTGCGGTGCAGGTGTGTTTTTCTTCTAAAGCCCGCGGTGCAGGTGTGTTTTTCTTCTAAAGCCGCGGTGCAGGTGTGTTTTTCTTCTGCCCGCGGTGCAGGTGTGTTTCTTCTTCTGTGCTCGTGCAGGTGTGTTTCTTCTTCTAGCTGCGGTGCAGGTGTGTTTTTCTTCTAAAGCCGCGGTGCAGGTGTGTTTCTTCTTCTAAAGCCCGCGGTGCAGGTGTGTTTCTTCTTCTAAAGCCCGCGGTGCAGGTGTGTTTCTTCTTCTGTGCTCGCGGTGCAGGTGTGTTTTCATCTAAAGCCCGCGGTGCAGGTGTGTTTCTTCTTCTAAAGCCCGCGGTGCAGGTGTGTTTCTTCTTCTAAAGCCCGCGGTGCAGGTGTGTTTCTTCTTCTAAAGCCCGCGGTGCTTCACTGTACACGTTATATTCTGACTTTTCCCGAGTGTTTTCGACATGCTGTACTACGACGCCCCTCCCTGTAGTCCCAGTGATGATGTGTGCGGTGTGACGAGGAGAGATGAGCGTACCTGGTGAAGCACATCACCACGGCAACGATGACGGCGATCTGCACGGCGCCGATGATGGCGGCGATGAGGACGTAGTGCAGCTTCTGACCGCTGGGCACCACGTACAGGATGTTGAAGTCCAGCAGCTGATCACACTGGGGACCGCCGTAGGCCGCCTCACACCTGAGACACACACACACACACACACATACACACACACATGTACACACACACACACACACACATGTACACACACACACACACACACACACACACACACACACACACACACACAGCCAGGGATTAAACAAATGGATAAATTGCTTGCTATGTTATAACTTTTTCCATTTTTTTGATAAACTACACTATGACTTTTTTTCAGAATATTTTTCAATAAAGAATTATTTCCATTTTTTTCGAGATATTATAATGAGACTTTTTTCCAATTTTTTTTTCACAAACTATGCTACGATTTTTTCCTGAATTTTTTTTATATACTATAACTTTTTTTATTAGACTTTTTCCCAATAGTTTTCGACATGCTATATATACTATGATGTTTTTTACGACTTTTTTGAAATACTATATTATGACTTTTTTTCAACATGCTATGCTACAAATTTTCTGATTTTTTTCATAAACCATACAATGACTTTTTTATTAGACTTTTTCAGAATATTGATGTTACCTGCAGGTCGGCAGGTAACACCAATATTCTGAAAAAGTCTAATAAAAAAAGAGAAACTACAACTTTTCGTCCTGCTGTGCCTGATTGGTCGAAGACAGACGGGGGGGGAGGGGGGGGGGCTGTTACCTGCAGGTCGGCAGGTTGTGTCTCAGCTCACATTGGCCGTGCTCACAGAACTGGGCGTAGTCTTCGGGACAGGGACCGGGGACGTCCACGAAGTCCTCCCCCTCACCGGGCTTCGGCACAGCTGGAGGAAGGAGAGAAGAAAGACTCTGTGTTCTGATTGGCTGAAGAAAGACTCTGTGTTCTGATTGGCTGAAGAAAGACTCTGTGTTCTGATTGGCTGTTACAGAGTCGCTCCAGGCAGGGGGGGAGAGCTTACCCGAGATCGGGGGTTTGGTCTTCGTGCCGTCTTCCTTCCGACTTTTATCTGGAAACAAATGAGAAGAAATCACATTTTATCTTATTATTTATTTCTATTTCTAACAGAGCAAATAAAAAATACAACATCCTGCGTCTTTATTTAAAAATCTCTTTGTTATTGTTATTTATTTCACATTTCTGTTCTCTGGGGGGGGGGGAATCGATACAGCGTTGTATCGTGATATTTTATAAATTGTAATATATCGCAGAATATTCAGTCCTTCCAGAAAAATCCAGAGTTTTTTTGTGATTGTTGAAAAAATCCCTGATTATGCAGCATGTTTTTTTAAAAAATGTGATGGAATATTCGGGATATTTATGCAATTTAATGCGATGAAATTGCAGGAACTTGCAAAAACTGCAGTTCGTCTTGTCACTGCATAACGTTCCCATGACAACAGGGGGAAACAGCTGATCTTGTGTGAAGCCAACGCGACATTTCTCATCTTCCTGCTGAGATATTTGGGACTTTTTTGCAATGATAAGGCTGAGATTATGAAATCATGCAAGCCTCGTGTTATTTTGCTGGAAATCAGCGATTTATGCAGCGAAAGCCAACTTTGGCTGATTATACGTTGAATTATACGATCGCATATCACGTTTTTCTGGAGGGACTCTGGTATATGGAGGAAGATGATGATGGAAGATGATGATGAAGGTTTTTCATAACACTGAATTTAAAGAACCGACGAGTCTAACTGGACAAAATAATACGGACGAGGAGAGAAAGATGGAAACGACAGAAACAAGAAGAACAAATGTAGGTCGTTCAGCTGGTGAAGGTCAGTCAGCCGAGGAATGTGTGTGTGTGTGTGTGTGTGTGTGTGTGTGTGTGTGTGTGTGTGTGTGTGTGTGTATTGGGGTCAGGTCATCATTCAATATAAATGAGGTGAAAACAGCAGTCTGTGTGTTATCCTCCTTCCTCTTCCTCCCCTGCTCTCCTCTTCACTCTCCTTTCTCAATTCTATGTTGTTGTCATGGAAACAATATGAAGGCACATAAGGGCCAAAATATACGTCGGGTCTTATAACAAACATACAAAATACACTAAAAAACAACACCATAATCAACATGATTTACCAGCTGAGTGAGTGTGACATCCTCATTTCTTCTCAAAAAGTCCATTTCACGTATTATAATATGACATTTTTCGAAATACTCCTATGGCTTTTGGACATAATATACTATGATTTCTTTCATAAATATATATATATACAAGAACTTTTTCCGACATTCTATACTATGACTTTTCTTCAACATACTATTATGTCTTTTTTCAAGATATTATACTTTTATTTTTTTTCGACATACTATACTATGATTTTTTTTCTATATACTACTATGATTTTGTTCGACATACTATACTATGATTTTTTTCGACATACTATACTATGACTAGATTTAGCAATAAGATCCTCCTTCAGATTTTGTGACTTTAATCTCAGGGAATATCCACGTTTTTTCTCATATATACTACGTATGTGTGTTTTTTTTCTCATAAATTTACACTTAAATCTAAAAAATTGTTAAGAAGTCCCAGTTCAGACGTCTGCCTTGCTGTTGCGTTGATTTGACGTTATCTGACATGATACCAGAATAATTCAGGTCACTGCAGCATTGTACAGTGTCCTGCACATTGATGTACGTATTAAGCTGGTACATGTGTGTATTTTCTCGTTACCTTGGCAACGCCCCACGTGCTTGATGTCGATCTTGAGCTGTTTGAGGCAGGATGCCTCTCGGACGTGGCAGGGTGTGTCGTAGGTGACGCCGTCGGCGCCGCACACCGGGTTATCGTTGTGGCCGTTACACACAATGTTACACATGCAGCTGGAAACACACACACACACACAGACACACACACACACACACACACACACACACAGACACACACACACACATCAGATTGCATCCTTGTGTCATTTGTGTTGAAGTTAGATGTCATCATTATAACTTCCTGGGAAATCCTTTGTGGTTTGGACTTTTATTTTGAAGGGTACATTTTCCTTTCACATTTCTTTTTACTTTTTTTTTACTTATAATAAACAGAAGTGGAACTCCTGCTCCACGAAACGTCACTCGGAGGACGCATTACCCAAACTGAGACCACGTCTGCACTAAAGCTGTGTGTGACTGTCTGGGTTATTACAGAAGAATAAGCAGGGAAATATACTTTTATGACCATGGTAACTGTGTGTGTGTGTGTGTGTGTGTGTGTGTGTGTGTGCTTGTAGGTGTGTGTGTGTGTGTGTGTGTGTGTGTGTGTGTGTGTGTGTGTGTACTTACAGCATATCCTCAGAGTCTTCGTCACATTCAGCTCCAAACTTGCAGTTTCCACATTTCGAGACCTTTTTACCGCGCCCAGAGCCCTCATCATCTGCAGGGACATAAAGCTTCACTACAACCAGATTCCCACACACACACACTAATGTGTACACACACACACACACACACACACTAATGTGTACACACACAAACTCACACACACACGCACACACGCACACACTCACACAAAAAGAAAAAGTAAAATATGATGTTGTTTACCTCCGTCACCAGATCCTGAAGCACCATCTGCCAGAGAGAGAGACACACACACACACACACACACACACACACACACACACACACACACACACACACACACACACACACACACACACACACACACACATACACACACACACACACACACACACACACGTTATCAGCTATAGTATAGTAAAAAACACATACAGATACGCTCAGTGAGTTTTCTGGCTGTTTTCAGTCAGTTTTTCTGCCTTTTTCCTGATGTTTTTGTCACATTTCTTCAGCACATTTGTGACATTTTTGTTGTTTTTTTCCGTCATTTTTGTCACTTTTCTCAACGTTCTTTCATCATTTGAATGTGAATGAGTGTGTTACCGTGGTAACAGGCTCCCTCTGACAGGATGGCGATGGCTCGTTGCTTCTTGCAGGCGGCGCGTCTCAGGAAACACTCGTTCTGGTACGTGTCTCCGTTGGTCCCGCACACGGGCACGTACTTCTTACTACACTGAAATAACAATATGTAGTATTATTAATACTACTACTACTACTACTAATAATAATACTAATAATAATAATAGTATATATGAATCAACATCACTCTGACATAATAATTTATAAACATATATATATGGGTGTGTGAGTGTGTGTACGTGCATCAGTGTGTGTGTGTATGTGTGTGTGTGTGTGTGTGTGTGTGTGTGTGTATATATGTGTGTATATGTGTGTGTGTGTGTGTGTGTGTGTGTGTGTGTGTGTGTGTGTGTATCAGTCTGTATGTGTGTGTGTGTGTGTGTGTGTGTGTGTGTGTGTGTGTGTGTGTGTATGTGTGTGTGTGTCTCACGTGGAACTGGCAGACACATTTGATGTCGGCTCCGTTGTCACGGCAACTTCCTCCGAAGCGACACGTCCCGGCGTCGCACACCCGCAGGTCAGCTGGTCTCTTCTTCTCCGACGCATCTGAGGAACATCAGCAACGTTCAGTCAGACGTTAACACTGTTAACACTGCAGGCTCAAAGCTAGGAATATAGTATACTATATATATATATATATATATATATATA
>JABXJD010000101.1:27500-30000 GCA_013375575.1 Percina caprodes | reverse complement strand
CTAAAGTTCAATTTGGCTCCTACATGTCTCCCCAAATGTCCTTCTGCTGTTTGACTTTTGCTGTTGTGTTTGGTCCTTTGGGGCCACCGTACCCAGAACACACACACACACACACACACACACACACACACACACACACACACACACACACACACACACACACACACTCACATCCAGCTGCTGTTCCTGTGACACCGGGAATGTTCTGGAGGATTTTGGCAGCCTGGAAAGCTTAATGTGATAATGTGATGTCAAACAAGCGCCTCATATTTTCCATGTTTCTCCATTGTTTTATACCCCTCCACCTCTAGCCCCCTCCACCTCTCTCCTCCTCCTCCTCCACCCCTCCACCTCCTCTCCTCCTCCTCCACCCCCTTCTCCCGTCCATTATTTTGCACTGAAAGCTCTCGGTCCATTAACCTGATTCCACCTGCAAACAGAGGAGGAGAGTGGAAACTACAACCCCAAAATACCCCAAAATATCCCAAATAACTATAATATCTAATATAAAATATCTAATATCTGTTCTTTGGGTTTTTTTTGGAACCACACGGGCAACTTAAAGGGCCCATATTATGAAAAAAACTCTTTTTCAGGGATTTGGGGGTTATTTTCTGTCAAGTTTACACGTGTGTGGAAGCACCAGAAATCCCAAATAATAATATCTAATATAGAAGAACTAATATCTGTTCTCTGTGTTTCTCTGGAATATCCACCGGGCAACTTAAAGGGCCCATGTTATGATAAAAAAAAAATCTCTTTTTCTGGGATTTACACCATAAAAAAAATGACAAACATTTAAAAAAGGGACAAAAATGTGAGAAAAAGTTAAAAAGCGTCAACAAAAGTGTTGATTTTCAATTTTGACATAAAGACAACACGAGGGTTAAAGATTGGCTTAAAGGGCCCATAAAGAGATAAAAAAATCTATTTTTCTGGGATTTGGGGGTTATTTTGTGTCTCTGGTACAAGATTCACACACACACACACACACACACACACACACACACACACACACACACACATACACACATATACACACACACACACACACACACATATACATACACACACACAAATATACACACATACATACACACATTATACATGACACACACACACACACACACATTACATACACACACACACACACACATACACACACACACACACACACAGACGCATGCACACATATTACTACACACACACACACACACACACACACAAGCATGCACACACACACACACACACACAACTTGTCACACAAGTTCTTTCATTAATTGTTTTTTCTCAAAATTCCAAAGAAAAAGTTGAATGGAAGAAAACATGAGGATTAAACCCAAAAATGACCCCAATGTGTAGATGTGTGTGAGCATATAAAATATATATATATATATATATATATATGCGTCTGTGTTTGTGTGTGTGTGTGTGTGCGTATCAACGTGTGTGTGCGTCTTTGTGTGTGTGTGCGTCTGTGTGTGTGTGTGTGTGTGTGTGTGTGCGTCTGTGTGTGTGTGTGCGTCTGTGTGTGTGTGTGTGTGTGTGTGTGTGTGTGTGCGTCTGTGTGTGTGTGTGCGTGTCCGTGTGTGTGTGTGTGTATGTGTGTGTGTGTGTGTGTGTGTGTGTGTGCGTCTGTGTGTCTGTGTGTGTGTGTGTGTGTGTGTATGTGTGTGTGTGTGTGTGTGTGTGTCTGTGTGTGTGCGTCTGTGAGTGTGTGTATCAATGTGTGTGTGCGTCTGTGTGTGTGTGTGTGTGTGTGTGTGTGTGCGTCTGTGTGTGTGCGTCTGTGTGTGTGTGCGTCTGTGTGTGTGCGTCTGTGTGTGTGTGCGTCTGTGTGTGTGTGTGTGTGTGTGTGTGTGTGTGTGTGGTATAACCCTTCTGGAGAATAAGAGACGAAAATGAGGAAGAAACCTTGTTTGTTGCGTTCACTGTCGACTGATACCGTGGGATTCTAGAGCTTCTCAGGTCTTCTACTGTAACGTATGACATCCTCTCGGTCTCACGCCTTCATTACATCACTCGTCTTTTTCTGACATGTGGTCCAAAATCTGTTGCGAGATTTTCAAAATAAATGTGATTTTGATAACATTTCAGTGGTTGTCAGGTGTGCGCCTCACACACCTGCCTCAGAAATGCCCCACATGTGAACCGTGGGGGGTGTTTCTGCCCGGCGACACGCTGTCACAGCTCATTAAACACAAACAAGCAGCGAGGTCCATTAAGAGATTTAGTTTTCCTGCTTCAACAGATGCTTCGTTGGCAAGAAGCGAGCGGCTGCACCTGCAGGATTTTAAGTTACACAACAGAAAAACACGCAAACACAAAGCAGAGAGGGGTTATTAATTATGAACGCAGAAAATAATGCATTGTGGGGAACATGAGTGACCCCATTAGCATGTAAACCAAGGGTGGGGGTGGAGGGGGTTTCCTCTAAGCCGAGCTGAATATTTCATTTTGATGCCACGAGTTTGTCACCTGCCGCATCCATTGACTCCCA
>JABXJD010000101.1:20000-22500 GCA_013375575.1 Percina caprodes | reverse complement strand
ATGAGTCCGGAGTCAGCAGCTATGAGGAGATCATTGGTGATTTTTATTAGGCAGTTTCAGTACTATGGGAGGGGCGAAAACCAGATTGGAAAGGTTCGTAAAGACTGTTAAGGGTAAGAAAGGCATGGAGTTGAACAGACACTATTTTTCAAGTATTTTAGAAATAAAGGGAAGATTTGAGATGGGACGAAGATTATTATAGTTAGTGGGATCTGAGCCAGGTTTTTTCAGAATCGGGGAGACAGATGCCGTTTTGAAAGGTGAGGGGACAATACCAGAGGAGAGAGAAGAATGAATAATGGAAGTTATGAAGGGGAGGAGGGACGTGAGACAGGTTTTGACCAGAGCTGTGGGAGGGGATCAAGAGAACAGGTTGACGACTTGGATTTACGGATGAAATCAGAAATTTCGGAGGGTGGGCAGTAGAAAGCTGCAAAATGACTGGCTATTGGGGAGGGGCAAAGGGGAGGGAAGACAAGGGGGTCACATGTAATTGCTGGTGAATGGAGTTGATTTTTATTAAAAAGATAATTAAAGAATTGCAAGTCTCATGTGAATACATGTGAGAAGGCAGGGCATCAGGGGATTAAAAGTATTATGGATTATTGAGAAGAGAGACCTGGAGTTTCCTTCGTTGAAGCAGATGAGGTCAGAGTAGTAGCTTGATTTAGTTACGGCTATAGAGTTTGAGTAATGAAGAAGATGAGATTTATACATTTCTTTATGAATGGAGAGACCAGTTTTTTTATAGAGGCGTTCAAGTTGGCGACCTTTAGCTTTCATGAGGCGGAGCTCAGGTGAAAACCAAGGGGCAGAGCGGAAAAGGACACAGATCGGGTTTTGAGAGGGGCAAGGAAGTTGAGAATCTTGCAAAGTCCAGAATTATAATGGGTGACAAGGTGGTCTGGAGAAGAAAGATCAGGGATGGGCAAATTGTCAATGTGAATGTGTGTGTGTGTATCTGTGCATGTGTGTGTGTGTTGTGTTTGTGTCTGTGTGTGTTAGAGTGTGTGTGTGTGAGTCTGTGTGTGTGTGTGTGTGTGTGTGTGTGAGTCCAGGTGTGTGTGTGGGTATATACTGTCCTCTCTGCCCTCTCATGCTGAGGTCCAGCGTGGGGACGAGGTCCAGCGTGGGGACGAGGTCCAGCGTGAGGACGAGGTCCAGCGTGGGGACGAGAGCGCGTGGGGACGAGGTCCAGCGTGGGGACGAGGTCCAGCGTGGGGACGAGGTCCAGCGTGGGGAAGAGAGCGCGTGGGGACGAGGTCCAGCGTGGGGACGAGGTCCAGCGTGGGGACGAGAGCGCGTGGGGACGAGGTCCAGCGTGGGATGAGAGCGCTGGGGACGGTCCAGCGCGGACGAGGTCCAGCTGGGACAAGGGCGCGTGGGGACGAGGTCCAGCGGGGACGAGGTCCAGCGTGGGGACGAGGTCCAGCACCCCAAAAATATAATAAAACCAGCAAATATTCCCTCTGCAGAAGCAGAGATTTCAGGAGATTTGTGCCTGATGAAAGATGTGAGATCACCGAGTTTCTGGCTGAATGGACCGTAGACACTAACAAAGCTGACTTGCAAAGCATCATGGGAGTTCTGAGTGATGCGTTGTGTGCATATCTCCGACCAATCAGGTTGTTTGGCTGAAATAAGAGTTTTGTCTCCCCAGAGAACGAGAGAATGAAAAACTGAATAAAGGACGAGAGGAATCGCTAAGCTCATCTGGGACTGTTATCTCAATGTGTGTGTGTGTGTGTGTGTGTGTGTGACTGTGTGTGTGTGTGTGTGTGTGTGTTTGTGTGACTGTGTGTGTGTGTGTGTGTGTGTGTGTGTGTGTGTGTGTGTGTGTGTGTGTGTTTCAGTTATAAGTGAGAACAGCTGACTGCAGTCGCTTTTTGTCTTGACAACAATTTGATTTCGGAGGATTTTCTCAGACTCAGAGCGTGTGTGTGTGTGCGTGTGTGTGTGTGCGTGCGTGCGTGCGTGCGTGCGTGTGTGTGTGTGTGCGTGCGTGCGTGCATGCGTGTGTGTGTGTGTGTGTGTGTGTGTGTCTACTCGTTCTGAATGGACTCTTGTTGCGTTGTCAAATGTTCAGCACAGACAGATGTTTGGCTCTCAGGTCCGAGTTGACGGTTCTAGGATCTAGTCCCTCCCCAGGTCAGAATATCTAGTCCCTCCCCAGGTCAGACTATCTAGTCCCTCCCCAGGTCAGACTATCTAGTCCCTCCCCAGGTCAGACTATCTAGTCCCTCCCCAGGTCAGACTGAACCCCCCCAGGTGATCGCCCAGTCTTCTGATTGGCTGACAGACTTCAGTGATTACAATCTGCACATTCAGCAACTTCCATCAGCTTGTATGTGTCTGCAGGGATGAATCATTGATAAAAATATGAGAACAGTGTGTGTGTGTGTCTGTGTATGTGTGTTAGAGTGTGTGTGTGTGTGTGTGTCTGTGTGTGTGTGTTAGAGTGTGTGTGTGTGTGTGTGTGTGTCTAGGTCATTTGATTTGT